>BJKM01000757.1:0-239666 GCA_015082035.1 Chaenogobius annularis
TATACAGTCCTTACTCAGCAGAAGTGGGTAGAGCAGCCACAAATTGTATCCAAGTAAGAGTGACACTTAGATTACTCAAGTAGAAGTAAAGTAGTGGTCAGAAGCAGGTAGTACTCAGTTAAATAACTTTTTGAAGAGATTGTACTTTTCTTTTATACTATGAAATTACAGTGTTTTTATTCTTCTTTAAGTATAACACGGAATAAAAAGCAGAACACGATCAGAGACATAGAGAGAGAGAGCGGAAAATGTAAATACAATTTTCAAAAGGCAGCAAAAAACGTCCCATTTTGGTCCATTTTTAAAATTATTATTATTATTTTTTTTGTCATTTATAACGTCAGTCCAGTTGTTGATTGTTGGTGAAGTTTGTGTCATTATATTTTTTTGGCAATGTCTTTTTTTTCCTTCTCCCAAGCGTATGTTCCAAAGGTATCCATTTATTGTATCCATGGCAGGAGTTTTGAGGCCCAAGTACATCGATGTGAAGTCAAGTGGGATGGCAATGTCAAAAACAATTTGCAGTTCTGTGTTTATCTCAGTCCGATATTTCATCACGACATCGTACTTTTACGCCTACTTAAGTACCAGTAATGCTGTATATTTGACAGTGTAAAAGTACTCTTATTTGAGTAAAAACGTTGGTTACTCTTCCCACTGTGAGTAAGTCAACAAAAACATTAAATGATTCAAACATTTGCACTTCTTATCTTCAGATATGTTTAGTTTTTATATTTTTTGCATTGGAAATATATGAATCTGTGCATTATTTGTTTTTTCTAACTGTTACTCAAGTAGAAGTTTTTCAAAACATTTTTCACTCTTAATTGAGTTATTATTTTGGTCCCTACTTTTTAGTTCTACTTGAGTAATATGATTTGAAAGTAACACATTCATGCGACTCAACCCACCTCTGGTAGTGGTCCAAGAAATAGCTCTACTAAAAAAAAAACGACTACTCAAGTAAGAGAAATGTTCTGATTTATCATTTGAAGTTAATGTAATTGCAAGAGAAAAACCTTAAATAGCGCGCATAATCGGGTATTTTCAAAGTAAAGATGACAACAATAAAAATAAATAAATAAATCGTGTCTGAAGGAACACACAAACGTCCAATTTTGTTTGTCAAAATAAAGCTCTTGTCACTTGAGCAGAAAGAGTGAGCACAACTCTTACACTAGAGTACTGTTACGGTCAAATGTACGGCACGCGTAGGGTTAAGTGTGGTGTCTCAAACCTGCTCTGAGAAGCACGATTTTAAAATGAAGTTAGTGAAGTAAAATGCGTTTTTGGGCTCCTCACTCTGGTTCTAAATCAGGCTACTGGAGCAGCACAGACTTTGAGGGGATTTCTGAGGGTTTGGCTGTTTTTATGACATAAGGCCTGACTTCATCACGGTGGAAATGGGACCGTGAACAGAAACGGATCAAGTGAAAGACCGGCGCAGGAGCCAGTTGGTTTAGCTCACTGTTTTGGAACGATAAGCTACAAATCTGGCCTGGATTTTGATTGCGAGTGTGTGGTCAGGTGACATAATTCTATAAGTTAGAGGCGAGATGCCAATAGTAAGAAGAAAAGGAAAAAAAAGGGGAGGAGGAAGGATACATCGACACAGTTAAATGTTAGCTGTTAAGTAAGTACTCTTTTTTTATATAATTTTATGCCTCAGAATCCTCATAATTTTATATATTTTTCTTTTTTTGTTCTATTAGATTCATTCTTTAGATTATCTGTGTATAGACTACACTTTTCAGTAAAACAAAGGGATTATGATTATATGTAAGGTTTGACCAAACATCTTGCCTGTTTTTCTCCAATTTGGCAATTTTTATGGCGTTTATAAAGTCACTTCAATGGCCAGCAAATATGACCTAGGTAAAGGTAATTCCACAACTGTTACTTAGAAACCAGATTGTGAACAAGTTCCAAAAGATATTTAAAATCATTCAATAGTTATGATTTGCCATAAAACGACACTTGTCAACATGTTTGTTCTGTTTAATCATTGTTAAAACTGTTGTAAGTTGCGTACAAATTGTCTCGAACGGCGGAACGGCATCAAAACTCAGCACTGTCGTGTTTAAACAGCAAGATCAGAGAAATACATAAGAAAATAACTCATTGAACTTATACAACTAACCTGCTCGTTTCTAAATTCAAGTTGATTCAAAATGTACGTTCTGTAACAGATGTGAAGAAACCCCATCTCTTTTATCAATGTGAACATTCAAAGGAAATCTAGTCCGAACTAGAAACATTAATCTTGCACAAAACAACAGTAAGAATGCACTTGTATTGCTCAAACATAATCGCAAACTTCTATCATAAAAAATGGAGAATTGAATGTATGTATGCTTGGGACCTATTATTTACACAAATCCAAATCTCCAATAGCAAACCTCTTTTCACAATATTAACTAAAAACATATGTTCAATCTCCAAACATTATCTCAAATAATAAAGCTTCTAAAATAATTAATATCATGGAACAGTTACATTTATTACAGTATCTATTTATTTTTTGCATTTTTGTACTTAATTTATAATATTCTGTTATATACGATATGCCTGAATGCCTGAAAAGAAAATAACTCAGCACTACTTTCTGTAAGTTAAATTTACACAAACTGCACCTTGACTGATGAAAAATGACGATAATTATTTACCACAGGGACTATGGTAGCAAACAACATCAAAATGAGGAAAACATGAGAACCATGTAATATGGAACTGAATCCTTCATTCGAGTGTTCCATGACATCTCGCCACAGTTTTTTTTAATTGAGACATTTTGATTGTCATTCGGGACATAAAAATAACTTTGTTGAAACAACACAATTTCATAAACAATGTCCAGATGACCGGACGAAAGTTGGCGGTGCCTGAAACAATTTATGGTGTTTGAAGAACATACTGCTACACAGATGATGTCCTGCTATATCTGACCAAGCCAGAAACGTCCATGCTCAATGTGATGCATTTCCTCCATGATACTGGTCCAAAGTCTGGAAATTTAATGTGGAAAAAACTAAAATTCACCCTTTCTGGAGACCCTTTCTTTCCTGTAGAAAGACCTATGAACTATGAAGAATCTTAGAGAAAAACTATACTCCTCTTTTCTCCACTATAAATAAAGATCTTGAAAATTGGACTCTTATCCCAGACTTAAATCTAAGTCAAAGAATTTAAACTATAAAAGTGAATGTTTTGCCTAGATTTCTCTATCTGTTGCAGACTCTCCTGATTTCCATCCCCAACCGGCTGTTTGACGAGTGGAATAAAACAATCTCAAGATTTGTGTATCAAGGCAAAATAACTTGAATCTGATTCAAAACTTTACAAGTATCAAAAGAAAACGGAGGCTGGGTTTGCCTTGTCTGAAAAATGACTTTATTTCAGCTCAGATCAGAGCCCTGTTGTACTGGTGTGACCCAGAATATGAAGCTCAATGGAAAAATATTGAGATTGGTGTTGTGCCGGGAGTTCCTGTACAGGCCTTATTGGTAGATGCCAAACGGTTGAGTCATTTGGAGGAAGTTAAGAATCCCTGGGTAAAATCTGTGTTTACAACATGGAAGGAGCTCATCAAAACATACAAACTAAACAAAGATGTTAACATTTTATACTGGTTTGCTAATGATCAAGTTTTTATACCAAATAGAACTGACCTGAGATTCAAGGTCTAGATTACAAAAGGTCTAAAGGTTTTTCACCAGATTGTAAATGATAATCACACGAAAAGCTTTGATATGTTCAAAGAATCCTTTGGCTTGGAGAAACAGGACTTTTATAGGTATTTACAAATGAGTTATTATAACCAAGCAATTAACCAAACTAATGACCTCTGATTGATTTTTTTATTAAGGCTTATAAATCAGAACTTTCAATATATAATATCTAAATTATATAATAATTCATTATTATAGCTACTGAATATATTAAAAACAAATGGGAAAGAGAAGGTAATTTTGTTCTGACGGACGAGGAGTGGGAAAGTGTTGTCACATGTCTGGAGGAAATGCTGTTGGAAAAATGTGTCACGTTTTTTCATAACACCATGTCAAAGTGCCCATTACTCACAGAGAAATGCTAACTGTTGGAGAAATCAACAAAAAGATACAGACTGTATTTAACGTTACCATCTCATTAGATTTCAGAACTATGTACTTGGGCCTCAAAACTCCTGCCATGGACACAATAAATTAATATCATTCCCCCCCCCCCCCCCCCCCCGATGCTCAATAATAACATAATAACAGACATTAGACATATGGAGAAAATCACTTTCAGACTTGACTTGAAAACGGACTAATTTGATGGGATGTTTATGTTGGACTTGGTATACCGTAACTTTATTTATGTTTAATTATATTGTGCCATTACTATTATTTATCATTATTTCTATTATTGTGTTTTGTGTGTAAAAATGAAAAAAAGAAAGTTGGCGGTTCGGTCAGTTCCCGCTACACTCCTGCTTGGCCCTCGAGCGTAAAAAACTTTACCCAATTCATTTGAAAAAATCAAGATAAAAAAGTAACATTGGCTACAAAGTAGAGCAAAGCATTGTGGTCCATGTAGTTTCCCTTGCGTTTGTCCACACAATTGGTTGCAACAATTGGTTTTATGTATCACTGAGCTTTGCCGTAACGCCTCGAAATGAAACGTACACTAAATACGCTCAGTTTTATTCAAATAAAGCAGTGTGAAAGTACAGCTAATGATCGCTCCATGCGCAGCAGCCTCCCATCATGCTTTGCTCCAGAGGAAGCGAGCGATCAGCAGGCTTTTGTGAGAAAACAGCGCACTGCCTCAAGCATAAATCCTACTTTGTTATGTTTAAATGCTTCTAATAATAAACAGTCAATGGAAAAGGTCGCAGCGGACCTACAGCAGGGCGTCGGCGATGGCCGCGCTGGACGTGTCGATACGGGTTTAAGAAAAGTCAAATCAACGTATTTTTGATGAGCCCAAAATCGTAACTGCAGTTGCCTCGGAGGGCCGCACAAAATAGTCGACGTTACCGGCAGAAAGTTAGAAAGTCAAACAATGAAACAGTCATTGGTCAGTAATAGAGAAGCAGATTAACCAACAGGAAATATGCAAATGGGTAACTGTCCAAGAGCGCCCCCTGTCTGACCCTCCTGTGAGGAAAAAGTAAAAAAAAAGAAAAGTAGAAAGCTGGAGGAGAACCACAGAGAAATGAGAGTCGCACTGAAATACATGAGACAACCCATTTACTGTATATTTTACATAGTGCTGAGTAGGCTACTGAGGAATCCTATTGAATTTAAGAAAATAAAGTTGCTGTTAGACTATCTTATTTGTCAAATACAAACTACTTTGTAAAATAGACAAGCTTTGGCTCGAAGGAACAATCGACATACTGTATGTTATCAGTCCATGACCATGTCCAACCAGTAATGTCTCAGTGTCCTGGTGCAGTGCTAACAACCTGCAGCAGAGGATGTACTTCCTGCGGCAGCTGAGGAAAGCCAAGCTGCCAGTGCAGATGATGGTGCAGTTCTACACGGCCATCATTGAGTCCATCCTCACCTCCTCCATCACCGTGTGGTACGCTGGAGCCACAGCCAGGGACAAACAGAGACTACAGCGCATTGTGCGTTCTGCTGAGAAGGTGATCGGCTGCAGACTTCCATCGCTGCAGGACCTGTACGTCTCCAGGGCTCTGGGACGAGCAGGTCGGATCACAGCTGACCCTTCTCACCCTGGACATGGACTATTTGAGCCACTCCCCTCAGGCAGGAGGCTACGGTCCATCCGGACCAGAACCTCCCGCCACAAGAATAGTTTCCTCCCTCATCTCTTGTCCCTTTCTTCCGTCTCTCTCTCTCCTCACCTCTCTTCTCTCCCTTTTCTCTCTCCCCTCGCTTCTCTCTCTACCTCACCTCGCTTCTCTCTCTTTCTCCCTCCCACCCTCACCTCTCTTCCCTCTCTTCCTTCTCTTCCCTCTCTTCTCTCTCTCTCCCCCTTCATCCCTGCATCTGTTAGTGGTTAGCCCAAACATGCTCCCTTCAGGGCCTGGAACCTGGAGTATTTCCTGCCCTGGTGCGTTCGAGGGCGGGGGGATAACAGAGCGCCAGTGAGCCCGTGTGCCGGAGAGTCCATCTGGCTTTGATTAGCGCAGACAGGAGACAGAGGAGAGGAGGAGGAGACACAGACAAGCTTTATTTTTGGCACGTTCGGGGACAGGCCGCCAGTGATTGACCTGTTTTAGGGTTTGATTTAATAAAAACTGAAACCACCTTTTGTGCAAGTCTTGGCGTACATTTTGAATTCTCCCGACTCCAGTCAGATCAGGAGAACAAGCTGAGGAAGAAAATCATGACTTTTAAAACCCATCATATTTAAGATACTATC
This sequence comes from Chaenogobius annularis, assembly GCA_015082035.1. Lineage (NCBI taxonomy): Eukaryota > Metazoa > Chordata > Actinopteri > Gobiiformes > Gobiidae > Chaenogobius > Chaenogobius annularis. Next base: position 6,379 of record BJKM01000757.1, read on the forward strand.
AACTCGTAGATTTAACTTGAATATGGACAACAGGGCCAATAAAATAAAGCTTTAAACTCCTCATCCGCTCACAATAAGAATATCTTTCCAATAAATAACACCTGTAATAATACAAGACAGAGGCCATACTGTGAGATGCCCAGGTTGTGGACCACCTCAGAAAGTTACTGTGGCGTTATTGTTGAGTCAATGGAAAATGACTCGAATCCACCTTTGTTGACCTCTGGAGTCATACTGATCGTTCTGTTAGCGGGACTTGGGAGATCAAAGGGCGTTCTGGACCAATTTGATAATCAGAGTTAAAACCCCAAATTGAATACACTTTTGTTTTATTGCAAGCATTATTTTACGTATTTATTTTTGTGGAGAAATGCACAGATATGGTGTAAAATATTGCGGAGCTTTGTATGTGGGGAGGGGCCAGTGCAGCGATCTCACAACACAGTATCCATGAAAATAGGGAGTATTGGGATAGTACTTGAGTAACTTCTTGATCATATTGTACACTATACTTTTGCTTCAACTTGTGTAATATATTGTACAGTGTAACAGTACTCCTACTTGAGTAAAAGTTTTGTTTTCCTCTTCCCACTGTGAGGAAGTCTATTAGAGACAGCTTTATGTTGACGCTATGAAACTATTTGTGTCATTTGATATGATACTGCTGTTCTATTTCTTTGAAAAATGTGCGATTGTTTACACTGGAGCCAAACGGGGGGCTACTCTACACCTCTGCCCCAGACCCTGCTTCAGCGCTGTGACGTTATCACAGCTTGTTAATGTCTCTGAGGTGGTGCAGAGGATTTACTAAATCAAATAAAAACATGATACAACACATTCACTTCATAAGTACTTACAAGCAGATTGGAGCCTCGCTAACCCACCGTTAAAACTGCATTAAAGGCAATACAACGTTTTAAACAGAGATAACTCAGAGTATGTGTCCAGCCTGAAAACAGAACTGCTACACGGTGACAGAATAGAACACAGCTGACGCCCTGTTTTGACTGTTACTCGGCAACAAGATCTCATTTACCAATTAGTTTGCATCTAATCAAATAGTAGCTGTTCATTACCATCCAAGAGTCCAGGGTTCAAATAGATGTACTGAGTGAATGCCCTGTGCAGACACACTTCTCCATTCCACCAGAACCAACTGCATAACAGAAACAGTGCTCCTCTGCATTTTTAAAGTCCATACAAATTCACCATTGCTTTTCATTAACTTTAACTAGTGCTTACAACTTAATGAAAACAAACGGAACAATAGCAATGACAGTAATGTTTCTTCAAGGACACATATACAACATTTACCCAACTTTTTTAGGGTTATATAGTTGATCCCTCAACAAAAACATACCCGTCTGTTACTTCATTCTCACTTGTTTTACTGATCCTGTTTCACGAGGTCATCTTTTCTAATCGTTCACAAACCACGCAGTGTGAACTTTCCCTGGACTGTTGTGTCACATGTAAAAAATACAGACTTAAAAACAGAACCGTTTTTAAAGTCCATAAACCACCACTGGACACGCTCTGTCGTTAAACTGCGTTCGCGACACACACGCACACATAGCAAAGCAGTCACGTTGCCTAATGGCTTGATTCTTTTCTTTTTTCTTTTTCATTGTTCCCATTGCTGACAGTGGAGTGTGCGCCAACATCTTAACACCTCAAAAAAATAAAAAATAAAAATAAATAAAAATAAATAAAAATAAATAAAAATAAATAAATAAATAAATAAAATAAAATATAAATAAAATGTAAATAAAATAAATAAAATAAATAAAATAAATAAAATAAATAAAATAAATAAAATAAATAAAAAATAAATAAAATAAATAAAAAAATAAATAAATAAATAAAATAAATACTAAATTAAATTAATAAAAAATATATAGAAAAAACAAATAGAATAAAAAATCTGAATCATAATTTTGCAACATGTGAATTACCTGAACAGCTACATGCACAATACTTCAATAAGGAATTCCAAAAAAATTAAAAATAAAACATAAAAATTGCTACCACCTTGACCACCTACTGCTGTGAACAAAATAGTTATTATACAATCCTATGACTTCACAACATGACATCATTGTTTTTCAGGTAGCTAAATGAAACACATTGGACCTGGCCTTGTAGTGTATATTACTTTATTAGGTAATACTGTTTTACTGCGATGCAATAACGTTTGTTTGGATTGAGAAAAGAGGCTTTAGGCTGCCATTTCCTTAAATCAACTCTCCTGTGCATGTCACTGCCAAATTCTGCTCAGTTTCGTTCACTTAAAGCTCACAGTATTGGGCAAAGCATGCTGTATTTATGCTGCCTTCCAGACCTTGTCCTCGAAGGTCGGATTCAACTCGGAGATCATTTCATAACCCAGAGTTTATCCCAATAAGACAATCCAACATGTGTTTTTCATCAGATTCTAAAGATAATCACAAGAAACGTTTTGGCGTGTTGAAAGAATCCTTTGACTTGAAAAAACAGGACTTCTATAGGTATTTGCAAATAAGGAGTTATTATAATAAATAATATGATGACCATCATAGCCTGAAATATTTATTAACGCATATAAATCTGAACTTTCAAGGCGAATCATATCTAAATTATACAAATGTATTTACAATTTGGGCAGTACTTATTACATAAAGGAAAGATGGGAAAGAGAGGGTCGCTTTGTTCTGGATGATGAGGAGTGGGAAAGTGTATGTACATCACAGTGGAAAACCGCACCGTTTGGAGAGAAATCTGTAGGAAAAATGTGTCTCGTTTCTTTATAACCCCATGTCAAAGTGCCCATTACACAGCGAAATGCAGACTGTTGGAGAGGCTGTGGCAGCCAGGAGGCACACACATTTTAAATACTCATTTACAACTGAATGAATGAAGTAAACAAACTTTATTTCCACTTTTGGTAATGGTAATAATGACTTAGAGGCAGATACCATTTGTGAGAAAATACTTTTGGCATAAAATTACATTTTACACTTTATAAAATATCAGATTGTAAAGAGCAAAACAAAAATATCAGTGATACTGTACCTTACAGTGCATAGTAGCAATTACTACATTAAGACAAAATAAAAAACACAAACAATTGTTAGTGCCTGTTTCATAAAACAACAGAAAACAAAACAAAAAGATCCGTTTCTAAGTGGCATTAGTTAACATTCAGTTAACCTGAACTACGTGTAACATTTTACATGTTCATATTTAATCATCAGACAACATTGTTAAATGGAAAGTTGTTCTTAAAGACATGTCATTTACAGCGTTCTTTCATGGGTTTTCTAATAACCAAAGCATCTATTTATGAATAGAAGTTCAGCGATGCTTCCAGCGTTGGCATTATTCAGCGTAAGAAACTCAAGGTGACACAGGTGCTCCAGGTTCGACACATCCGATTCTCATCGGCTCGGACTGATGAGAAATCAGCCGCTTTCACTTCATCACGAACATCGTTTTTATTCAGAGCCAGCCACAGTCAAGGAGCTCATTCTGAATGGTTTTGGACGTACCTTTGAACACAGACGTTTGTAGATGCAGTTTGAAAAAGTAAACATGGAGAACAAGGCACTTCTGCGTAGAGTTGATGGAAAAGCCTTAACCCCGCCCTGATCACGTGAGGTGAGCGCAGCTGCTGCGTCTCCAGCGTAAACAGCGGAGCTCCGTGGCGAATTTCCGTGGCATCACATTTAAAGTAATAATAATATAACATAATTCTGAACAAATTATATTTTCTTTTTAGACAAAACAGTTGTTGAGTACCATTTGACATAATTGGCTGATTGCCAGGAGGGGCGTCGCCCCATCGCACATAATGGACCAGCCGCCACTGATTGGCAGTTATCTCTGGAGCATCTTCATTGCGGCAGCGAAAAAGGCGCTTACGAAAAAATGGATGACACAAAATTCACCAACAATCAAGGACTGGACTAATATTATAATGGGCATTTGTAACATGGAAAATATTACTTTTTGACTTATTTTGAAAATAGACACATTCGACAGACTGTGGACTAGATGGGATCATTTGTTTGGGTTCTGTGTGTCATGATTTCTTTTTTTTGTTCTGTTTTTGGTAAATGTCCACATATTTTGAATCCAACATGACAGTGCCCTGGGTTTGGATAAAGGTAATATCTGATGACTAAAAGTGACCAAATGTATTTTCCCCTTTAGTCGCTTCCTGCTGTTTGTGTGAACCGTGATGCGTCATGATTTGGGATCGGTTCAAATGGAATCGCATCGTTGGTTGTCTTAAATGAATCTGGATGACAGGAAGAGTATCGAGGTGCATGTCGCATGGACGATCCATCACTAATATCCACTACAAACTGTCAGACTGGACTAATATCATGACACATAAAAAAATATATACAAAAAAAGGCAAATTAGGCAAAAGGCAAAGTAACAATGGAAAAAATTGGAAAAATGTTCTGAACGATAGATGCTCTAATTCTTTGTATTATTTATATGCCACTCCCTTATTTTTGACTTTTATTCCTTTACTTACCATATGTTCTCCCTGGTCCTGCTTCTTCTTTGTGTTTTTTGTGTGTGTGAGTTTATGTTGTTGTTGCTCTGTTGTTTGTGTTGTTCTATGTTCTGAAAAAAAAAAAAAACTTAAAAAACTTTAAATCTTGCACGTTTACTTACTTTTGCCTCAGTGTGTTAGAAAAGCACATGGTCTTTTTTTAACGTCTTAGTTTAGTGGCCAAACACATGTACTGCAGCTTCTCTTCACACCTCGTCCTTTACGCCCGAACGCGGATCGGATTGGGCTTGCTTGATGCGTTTTCCAGAACACAGTTGTCGTGTCAAACAGGGCCTCGAACGCAGCATAGTTTCCTTAGTTTTGTTGGGATAATTTGTGTGTAGTAGTTAGTTAAAAAAAAACAAAAAAACAGCGAAGACAGAGCGACAAAGAAGAGTGTTGAGCGTTTAGGTGAGAACGTTTTGAAGAGAGAACGAGAAACAGGAAATGGAGAGAAATGAGACATAAAGAGTGAGTGAAAGAGAAGCTGAACAACTGAATGAAGCCTGGTGTCAAAAAAGGAAGTCTGGGTAATGTCGGCCATGCTGTAGGACACGCCCCTCTCTCGGAGGAGGGGCAGTAGCCTGGTTTGGTTTGGATAGGGATTATCACGGGCTGACCTGCTGTAAAGACGTGTCGTGGAAGTGTGTGAAAGGACTTAAAGGGCCTGTACTGCACTTTACATTTCTTCTGATTAAAGGAGACATTTTATGCTTTTTTCCCCCCCCCAGGTACATAGTATAGAGCTCCTGCGTGTGACTATGTAGAGGGCGCCATTACGGCAGGGAAGAAACTGCGGCGATGACTGGAATTTAGCTTTTGGAATTTATCATTTGTCATTAAATGAAACCGTAAATAACAATACATCTTAAAAACATGAGTGGCCCTTACACAAGCGCTCTTTTAAAGTTTGGATCGGGTAGATTGCATTCTAAAGGTGGATTGATTAGGCCTCTGTAAGTGTCATAGAAATGATTCAAACATAAATAAGTTCATTTTTGTTTAAAAGAAATAATACTTTGTTGAAGTTTATTGTTATTATTATTCATGCCTTTTGAAAAGACTTTACTTTGCTTAAGATGTTATAATATGTTGTTTTAGACATTTAGACTCCAGTTATTTCCTTTGCTTTGGTACCAGTAATATCGTGAGAATTTGAGCGACTGTCGGACCACAGGTGGGATTTATGCGCACCCACATGTTCAGGACTTTCAGAGCCACGCTTAAGGCAACTTGCAAGGGCTAGACAACCAGCGACATAAGACATTGCTCTCTATTGTTCTTCGCCTAAAGACCTCCGAAGTGACAGGCGGCCATGAGTTTTCATGGCGTTTACTGGCATCAGAGAAGGCTAATTAATGCGCCCGTCGCGAGAAACCGCGTGCAGTGTTGTCATTGAGGAGCTACAGCCTCTTTAACCAGAAATGGAGATTTAAGGTTCAATCTTCCGGCAGAATACAGCAGCATTTTGAAGCCATGAGGCGCCATCAGCCCTGGTCATTCTGATGCTAACCAGGCACTCATCCGTGATTAGGGAGCTGCAGCCAGGTAACAATAGTATTTCTTTGGCCCATTACAACGCTTTTAGGATAGCAAAAGGTCAGTTTCAGGGGGAAACTTAAAAACAGTACAAACAAAAGGATGAACCGGACAGTCTGAGTTCTAAAACTAGAGCCGCAGATTATGAATGACTCTTGGATGAGAGTCGAATTTTGTTTTTCTATGTTGTTCTACAATTTTTGTATCTCTAACTAAAGTGAAGCTGTTGTACATGACAGGCTCATTCACTCATGTCATTGGTCTAACTTCAGTTACATTTTATTGAACAGTCAATTATGGAAACAGTGGATTTGAAAAGTTTCCCTTTCTCTCTCGCTTAATTTACAGATGAATCATTATCAGACACAATCGCCAAGACACTATCTTAATAAAGATTTTGAATCGTTATGAGACCGTGGTTAAATCATTCCCCAAACAAAAATCAAAGCAGAAATACATTTTTACCTTCCTCAAAGTGAGGCTTGACTCACTATCGTCCGTTTAGTTACAGATGTCAATCTGCAGTTTTGGAAATCCAGTAACGCGCTCCGTCTTTCTTCTGCTCATGATCATTTGTAAATCCCACCAACACTGTTTCAGTTTGTAGTGGTAAATCGAATCTAGCACAATGTGACCTAATGTGATCAGCCCTGTTTGTGCTGACTGTGCACAACTGCTCCTGTCGTCTGAATATAAAGGATGCGATCATGGACAAAAGGATGTGGAATCCTTAATAAAACTTCATTCCAAATGTATTCCAAATGTGTTTCAGATTTTCCCAGCATGCCTCGGGGCAGCAGGGTGGGGGTGGATACAGTGCACACATCGGCCCGGGATGTTTTCCTTGATGCAGTGTCAACACAAATGTCCGCAGTCAGCATGTTGCAGCGCAGTGTTTAGAGGATTTCTATGGGCTTATCGTGTTAAGAGTTTTGAAACCGGTTTGTCGTTGTGACATTTTCCATTTACAAAAAAAAGTAAGATAACACTTTCTTAGAACTGCACTTTTGAAAGCCTTAATAAAGCACAAACAAAGACATCATTCATAATGAACAAATAGTTTATATAGAATGATTCAGGCTTAGTAACTGCTTAATTTATACCTTAACATAACTTCTAACTACTTGCTAAGTTACTAATTTGTGATAAAATATTTTATTTGAAGATGAATTAAGTCTTTATTCGTGCTTTTTAAGGGTTTTTAAAGTGTTGTTATTAGAAAGTGGTATCAAAAGGAAGTACTTATGGCTGAAACTGACAGTTCTGCAAAAGTCACCAAAAATCATATTTCAAGTTAATTCACTCCATGGAATATGCATAATTATCAGTTAAACCAATACACTGTTTTGTCTACTTTGGTATAAATATTGACCAAAATGAACATTATTCTGACTACAAGTAGCCTAATGTTCTGTTATGCATAAGAGAGTAGTTTAAAGTTTTTAAAAGTGCATCTTTTACATAGTCATGCTTTGAGTTCATTACGTTTTGCTTGCTTACAGTGTCATCTAGTGGGCACTTCTGGTGTTGCAGGCAGAGCAGACGTTTCGAGCAAAACTTTATCTAACGGAAGTAACAGCAAACCATGAAAGCAACTTTTTACTTTATTATTTATGTATTACTTGCAAGTCAGTGTCCAGCATTCTTATATTTGTCTGTAGTACCATCGATGTAATATGCTAACCTCCCGCGAACATTTAAAACGGCGTCAGTTAGCTCACACGGGCAACTCACAAGAGGAATCAACCACACATAAATAAATAAATACCAATTAAAAAAAGTTCAAAATAAATAAATAAAAGAACTGTGGCTGGTTAGTTGCAGTCAAGGATCGGTGTGACTTTCTAAGATTGTCTAACTTTTAAGATGAAGAATGTACATTATTTACTATCTCACATATGTTATGTACTTTTCTATACGAGCATGAAAAAAAAAAATCTATGAAACAATTCCCATGGATTATATTTATTATTGCTGCTTGAAGTGCCTTTTTTTTTGTCTCAGAATATGTTTTTTATCTTTTATAATTTCACTTCCTGTTTGTAATTGATCGCGTCACACTCGGAGATTACCCAGCAAACACTGGGCGTAATCTCATCTAATGTCATACGCACTTTAAAGGTGTGGTGAGCGGTAAATAAAGTCACTTTTTGAGCTTACAGTTGTGTGGATCAACTCTTTCTGTCATTGTGTGTTACGTTTTTTTAGATCTGCTGTTAATATTGGATGGATGTCTTGTTCATTTCTTACCTTGTCACAGTGACATTTAACCATCAATTCCTGGTAAAGGAGGTGACAACGTTGTAAAAATAGCATATAAACACTTGTAATTGTCTAAAAATGCTGGGTACAGTTGTTTTAATGGTCATGGAGACAGAAAATATAGATACATATTGCATCTTTAATAATCGTCAGATATCATTCATTATCATAATATTTGTCGCTCAAAAATGATTTTACATTTCTTTATTCGTTCGTTCCTTAAAATGGTGATGATACCTTTACTACTGTTACCACAACACCCAACTAACTACAATGATCAAAATGTCTTGCCCAAGAACACAACGACTTCAACCAATAACATCCATACCACACACCACTATCACCTTTAACGCTATTCACAAGCAAGAGTCTACTTATAAAATGTTAAGTCTTTGTTTTACTAGGCAGCTTTACGAAGAAAAAGAAAAAAAAAAAAGAAAAAAAATGGTAAATGACTGGGTTAATTAATTTGACACCTAATAAAAGTTCAATATGTTTTTTTATAAGCTGTGAGATGTACATTTGTGGGGTTTACCCGTAACAAGTCGTACAAAACATAGAGTTTTTGTCGTGGATTGTTGCTTTTTTAATAGTGCCATTAAAAAGTAGGCTAAAATAACTATTAAAAAAAAGAAAAGAAGAGAAAAAAAAAGTCTCCTTCCTGCTTGTTTAACTAACACAGAAACAATTTGCAAATGGTTTAATTTCTGCAATATAAATATTGATAAATGTTTGTATTAAATGACATATTATATATATATATTATATTATATATATATATTATATATTATATTATATATATATATATATATATATATTATATATATATATATTTTTTACAATGTATATTTTTAAATGTAGGTAGATGTATTTTGTGTAGGTTTAAAGTGTTTGCTCTGCTGCGCTCTTGTGGTGAGTAGCTGTCATCACATCCTGAATATTTGACCCCAGGGGGGTAGCAACAGCACGCACAGAGAGGTTCAGACACTGTAGAGCTGAGTGGTGGGATTCTGTGGAACGAAAAATGTGCTGGCGGTACAAATGAACGACACGAATGAAAAGTGCTATTCTTTTTTTTTTTTTTTTTTTTTTTTTTTTTTAAGATTAAAACATTAAACAACAAGAATAAGAAAATGAACACGAGAGAGATAAGATAATAAAAAAAAACAGAAAGAAAAAAGAATATATGGATAAAGGGGACAATCAAAGAAAATAATATTAAGAAAATAAACAAAATAAACTTCCAATTTTGTCCAGAGTCGGCCAAATATGTTCCAAATGTGATTTCTGGACTGCCAGTGAAACGGTCGGTCCAGTCCTTGATTGTCGGTGCAGTCAGTTTATGTCATCCATGTCATTGTGATGGCCTTTTTCTCTGCTGCCAATAATACATTCCAAAGACATCCATTGATTGTGTCCATGGCAGGAGTTTTGAGGCCCAAGTATATAGTTCTGAAATCAAGTGGGATGGTGATGTCAAAAATAGTCTGCAATGCCTTGTTGATCCAGTTCAGTTCAGTCCAATATTTTTGAGCAACAAGACAGTCCCAGAACACGTGATAGTGGTTTGCCTCCTGGCTGCCACAGTTTCTCCAACAGTTAGCATTTCCTTGTGAATAATCTGCACTTTGACACGATAGTCATAAAGAAACGTAACACATTTTTCCAATAGAATTTCCTTCCAAACATGTGATTTTGTAGTTCTACACAGGGACGTACACACATTTTCCCATTCTTTGTCAGTCAGAACAAAATGACCTTCTCTTTCCCATTTATTTTTAATATAATAAGTAGTGGCTGCCCACATTGTTATTGCATTCAAATAATTTAGATATTGTTCCCCTTGAAAGTTCTGATTTATAAGATTTAATAAAGATCTCAGAAGGTTTTAGTGGCTGCTTTTGCTTGGTTTAATTTCTTGGTTATAATCACTCCTTTTTTGTAAATACCTTTAAAACTCCTGTTTCTCCAAGTCAAAGGATTCCATATCAAACTGTTCATCTGATTTTCTTTTACTAGCTGGTAAAAAAAAAGAAAACGTCATACCTTTAACCCTTAACCAGACTTTAAATCTGAAATCTGTGCTGTGCAACATCTTGATCATAAGATTTTAGCATCTTTGTTCAGTATGCGTGTTTTGATTAGCTCCTTCCATGTTGTAAACCACAGATTTCACCCAAGAATTTTCCACCCCCTCCAAATGTTTCAGCTATTTGTAATCTGCCAGTAAGGCCTGCACTGGAACTCCCGGAAAACATCTCTCTCAATATTTCTCCTTTGAGCTTCTCAGTCTGGGTCACACCAGCACAGCAAGGATCAGATTTAAGATGAAATAAGAGAAAGTGCTTCGGCGATCGTCACACAAACTGACCCCGGCCCCCCCATCACTGGAAAAAGTTTGGGGAGCAAATCTTCCACCTGAAATGTTAGCAGTGAAACCTCCAGAATATTACCTATGCCTTATTGAAGCAGCCATTTGAGAAATATTAATGTTTGTAAAACTTACCAGATAAAACAAACACACTCTTTTTATTGTTATTTCTTTATTAATTTGAATAAAAATGACAACAAGACAGATAATATATTACAATTTACAAATGAACACAGATGTTATGAGTGCTATGTTTAATATGTATTATAATTACATTTCCTTGAATGTGACAATAGATTTTTGAGTCCAAAACCTTTTCTCCTTGGAGATGTTATCACTTTCCTAGGAATGTTCCACAGAATGACATTGAAGTTGCATATCTCCATGGAGACAAGCAGGCGACGCCACCAAACCAAGTATTTTAGAAAACAAAAAAACAAAAAGCCTGAATTTCAATAAATGCTAGATAAAATAAAAAAAAATAAAAAGTTCAAACCATATATGGAACATTCCAGGCAAAGCAACAACATCTCCATGGAGACAAGCGGGTGGCTCTTTTAAAGATAATACATTTTTGGAGTTTTAATCACAGAACTACCACTTATGCCAACCACATTTTCAATCACATTGAAAAGTTGTTTGCATGATCTTTTTTAGTTATCTAATTGCAGATGTTTTATGTATTTTTTATAACAGAAAAAGGAAGTTAATATAATTTAAATAAGTTGTTCAAGAATACACACCCAGTCTTTTTATACAATTATTTTTGTTGCATGTAAAGTGCAGGGGAAGTAAAGCAGCAGAGATGTCTAATGTCTCGTGTACAACGTGTGACAACATGTGACAAGGGCTCCCATTACACACACTCTAAATCAGGGTTTTTCAATTAAGAGATTATAAAAATGATATATAAACCGCCTTTCTGATCATGATCCCTCTGATTACACAAATCAGATTTTGCAGTTTGCATGTTATTTAAATAATCCTAAAAATCCAGATATCTGAACAATAATCTGATTTAGTGTGTGTGTGTGTGTGTGTGTTTGAACTGAGCCACTCTGCTGTAAAGGCCCTATTGTGCATTATCTCGGCCTTTTGAACTACTCTTAACACTTAAAGAATACATGTATCAATAAAATACCTCCAGACCTTATTTGTCGTGAAATGTGTGCATAGAAAAAGCCAGCAGATGGCGCAAGGATGATTCTGTCTGATGGCAGTGTATGGACTTTAAAACCTTAAACTATCAAAGGGCAGGACTTCTAACACAGACACTCCTCCAGGTGAGTTAATGATGAGGAAACAGCAGAAAAAACACACTGTCAAAGATGAAAACTGTCCAGTTTCACAGGCTACTCTAGGACCCTTAACTCTTCAGATAATACAAAGCAGGCAGCCTCGCTTATGGGATATTAAACACCAACAACAGAAGGAGTGAGTCTAAACAGCACTAGTGTCATGCTGGGGTCTGTCAGGATGAGCGCCCCCTACAGTGTAGTACATGATTAGCAGTATAAATGCTAACGCTCCATTTACAGTGTCTGTGGCCACAGCAGCGACAAGAGGACACTTCTACACAGACATGTCAACCCAAACTCCTGGGTAACAAAGGCTCAGGTACAAAGGGGTCAGCAGACGCCGTCACCACGGTGACTCAGCTCCGTAGACAGGGCGGGGCTGACTCTGGAGGGGTGGGGGAGGCTGGAGGGGTGAGCCGGGACAGGGACAGCTGACTCTGGGAAGGACCGATGGACGACTTCCTGGAGCTGAAGCTGCAACGACAAAGTCAGGAGTGCATCAGGAACATGTACCACAAAGTGCCTGTGCGTACGGGGCAGTATCTGACCTCCTCTGACAGGTGGATGAAGAGTGAACCTTTGTTGAACAGTGAGGCTTGTCAGATCACATTATTTGTGTGTTGCCATATTGTTTTAGATGGCAAACAGCAACAATAAACATGTAACGTTAATCCACGTGGACTCATGCCTTTGTGCATTTGACCCATCCTACAACTAGGCGGGGTCTGGACTATCCTTTTGGACTACGATTTTTCCAATCGTGCATGTTTTAGTTTGATGGGCAAATCATTCGGCCATGGCTGTCCTTGTTTATGTAAGCATTTGTTCATGGGTGATTGGTGGAGGAGGTGAAGCTTTAGGTTAACTGTTGACGGTTAACAGGTTAACTGTGGCCGCAGAAAAAGTGTAACAGAGTTTAAGGTCGCATCATTTACTCAAGGAACAGAACCATAGTGCGGGAGGTCATGTTGTTTGTCGAAGGAGCGGCAGATGTAGAATGCACAGGCAGTGATTGAGAGATTATTGTCCAGGAAATACATATGACTACTTTAGAAAACATAATCTGACTAAGGTTCTGTTGTCATTGTTTACATAATGTATGGACATATGGCCCTAAGTCTTTCTGTATGATAACCCGGTTAGAAAAGCCCGTCTTGTCTGGCAGCTGTATCATTACTGTTCAGTATGAGTGTGTAGCCCTGTGTTAGAACTGTATCATCTTTGTGTGACTGCTTCTATCCCCACGCTCCATCCTTCTCTGGCTCCTCCCCCTACCCCTCTATTCCCTGTTTCCAGGCTGTATCGTTGTTTGACTCTTCCTACCCCTGCTCCATCTCCTCCGTCTCCCCTTCCAGAGTGCTCTCAGACAGTTGGCTATCCTCGTCATCCCCCTCCGTGCTGCTGCTCCGCGGGGGCCAGCGCAGCTCTCCGCTCTCCGCCTCGCTCTGCTCCGTGGGCTCCACCACGATAGATGGCAGACGCTCCCGACGGTACAGGAAGTCCTCCGGGTACGAGTCTGAGTCATCATCGTTGGTCGCCGGAAAGATCTGGAAAAGATATTTGAGATTGTCTTAACATTTTCTCTGAGCCATCACATACAGTATGTGTTCCACCGTCAGATTTTGGAGCAGCGACAGCAACAGGAGTCGAGAGGCATCAAAAAGTATGTCGCAGTCCACAGTCTGTTTGGAGCTTATTCCACCCAAACGGAGCCATCGCGCTCACACTGGGTTTCGGCCCAGCTATGGTGTGAGTGCACAATAGGAGCAATCAAATCTGACAGATACTGTTGAACACTCTGGCAATGTATGTCCATGGAAACAAGCAGATGGCCCACCCCTTACCAGAAAAGGTATATACTGTAAGCTTAGTGCAAATGTAGTAGAATTCAGTAGGGCAAGGCTTTGTTTGGTTGTAAATGATCTGTAACTGCCAATCATGGTTTTGGTCTTATACATATAAAGTAAGCCTACATACGCTAAAGGTTTCAACTACATGTTGTGAATTTTCTTATTTGTCTGCAGGAATTATACAAAACAGCTTTGATCGAGTGAGTGACAATTTGGTGAAACCATGGAGACAGCAGACTACAGTTGTGAACAGCATCTAGCCGAACTTTTCTGAACTGACTAAAGGAGCAAAAACCTTGTTTAGCTAGGGCTTGTTTAGGGCTCACTTCCACCCCTGCAGACCACAGTTTTGAAGAGGACACTGGAGATGACGGTCTGATAAAAGCAGGAGCTTCTGGCAGATGTTGAAGGACTTCAGCTTCTTAAGAAAGTACTGCCTGCTCTGTTCCTTTTTGAAGCGCATGTCGTAATCACAGACCAGTCTGGTCTATGATTACGATTACTTATGGGTCTCAACCACCTCCACAGTGTCCCCTTGATGGTTATACGCTGCAGCTGTGGCCTGTGCCTCCTAAAGTCCACCATCATCTCTTGTCTTGGAAGTGTTCAGTTGAATGTGGTTAGCCCTCCACTCCACAACGTTTTCAACGAGCTGCATGTACTCTTTTTTACTGTTTCTGATATACCTAACAATGTTCTCTGCATCATCAGAGAACTTGCATCCGACAGCCCTGAGTTCAACATGTAGAGAGTAAACAGGTCTGGGGACAGTACAGACCCTTGTGGAGTCCAGTGCTGCAGACGATAGCCAGATGTACTGCGGTCTCCCAGTGAGGTAACCCGTAATCCAGTTAACTAGAATTGAATCAACTTCCATCCCTATCAGAAGCAACTTGCTCCATGGTAACTTACTGTTTTTGAGGTTTCTGGGGTACACCTTCCCCAGACGAAGACTCAGATTAAAAATGTACTGCGGAGGCTGACCCCAGCTCATCAGCACAAGCCTTGGATCAAAACAGTCTCTAGTTTTCTAAACTAGTTTCAGTATCGATAGTTTTAGATCATACTTTTTGTCATTCGTCATCTTTTATTTTAATTTGTCTGGAGGTGACAGATGGCATCATCAACGTTCAGGCTTGTGTGGAGGGACACTTTTGTACATAAATGTAAATAAATAAATCAATAATATCAAAAGATCTACAGAAGCTATGTTTTTTCCAAATCGAGATTAAGTTATATATTTGTAGCATTATAGGGAATATGTAGCATTATAGGGAACTCATCATCAGAGGTCAGAGGTCGTAGTGATTATGTGGTTGTCATGAGGATAAAGGTGACAGAATGACTTGACACCTGATAGGCTCGGCTGCCTCGCCTCTGCCCGGCCGCGTCCTCCATCGGCGGCTCCATCTTTTCCATCAGGGTCATACTGAAAAACACATATTCCATCATTTCCATCATATTAACGACACCAAAGACAATAAATGTTACACTAATATCATTTGAATATCACCAGACAGAAGTAGATAGTAATGTTTGCAGTGTCGGTCATAATTGGTTCACACACACAATACTTTATCAGGAAAAATGTGTATTGTATGTAATAGTACTCTGAATAGGAGTGGTGTGTTTAAAATAGATGAAATTTGCCATCAGATATCTAACTTCAGCTCTATTTGAAGGTAGAATTTGTGGTGCTTGGCTAAAAAGTACATACATTTAAAAAAAAAAAAAAAAGAGGAGCACCTTTATTTTGTTGATTTATTGTTTAGGGGTCAAAAGAGTTGTGTCTTTTGTGTAAATTTTGCATGAAACTTTGGGATTGGAATGATTTTTCAGATTTTTCTCCACAAGCAGCCATTTGATTGTTGTAAAATTATCATTTATATTTACAATAGATATCAATTCACCAAAAAAAGTCCAAATTAGAAAATCATAAAATCCTGTCACACGCACTTTAAGTTTCGAGAGACGTTCTGTTGACACATGCAGTTTTCATGCCGTAGTGTTGTAGTACATTCCGGGTAAAGCAACATCTCTAGAAAAGTTATGTAGTGCTTCTTTAATATTCAGCTTTTCCATAAAAATCAAGAGCTCTATCATGATCTTATGATGCTTTTTCTAGTAAATTCCTTAATACATTTTGGGGTGTTTTTGAAATCTAAACTTCTGCATTCTTTTCTGATTTGTTTGTCAAAAGTTACTCACAGAGCATCTCAATTATCTTTTTTTAATCTTTTTTTCTTGACCATCACTTATTTTGTGCGTGATCAACTTCAGTTAACATTATGCTTTTCTTTAGCTGTCTGCAAGGCTGCTCCTTTGCCCCACTTATTTTGACAATACAAAATGCTTCAAGGACTGATTAGATAAACAGAAATACGGAATGTGCAGGAATACGGAAATATCATTTGTGACTCTACTTTGACAGTTTACTTTTTATAAAATACCCAGATCGCTTCTTCTAACATCTGGGCAACTGCAATTGTTCTTTTTCGTTCGTTATTTTAACAAACTTTAATGCTGCTTCCATACTTGTCCAGGCTTGTTAGTTTCTGTGTCTGAGAAAACTGAGAATTGTGCAGTTTCAAGATTTGAACATTTGAATTACCGTATAAAGATTGTTTGTATTTATTTGCACTTTTCAGCATATCCGCAATCAACATTCATGCTCATATTTAGTTTTGGCCGACGTGTTGAATAAAGCACATGAAAAAAACCTCGGTCGATCTCCAGGAGGAAGCTGCTAATTAGTGACGGGCGGAGCAACACCAAATATCACATATCAATACTGACAGAAAGGTACCTTTGCTCTTGCAAAAAATAAGGATATTTAATTTAAAATGCAATTTTATACATACAAAATACATGCATTTTTTGGTTTATATTAGTACAAGCTGAGGTTGAACTAAAATAATGATCACCAAGGTAAAATTGTTTATAGTCGAGGAGTTTCACTGCATTTTAGTACAAAACTGATGTGTATCGGTATCGGTATCGGTATCGGATGGATATCACAGTATTTGCCAAAGAATTACTTAGAGTCAGATTGAATAAAACATCTGTAGAAAACAAACCTACATTAAAGCATGTTTTCTTTTTCATTTTGTATGTTTTCATCGCACTGAAAAACATGTGTCCTTACTGCTGAAGGGCTTGCATCGCCACAAACCTGACTCGTACTTGGCCTGGAGGAGCCTCCTCCTGCTTGTTTCCATGGAAATTGTATTCCTTTAGCTGTAATATTCCACAGTATGGCATAAAACCTTTCGTATATCACATGAATCTATCTCCATGAGGAATGTTATGAAGTGTGGTTTTGCGTTAACTTTCTAGTTCCAGGTGAATTTCTACCTCCAGAAAGTTACGCGGTATTGCTTTAAAGTTGAAACCGTATGGAGCTTGAGTAAACTCTAAAGTCAGCACATATTATTTCACTCTTAGTCAAAATAATCAACACTTTTGGGAGTAGTTGCAGTCATCCAGATGTCAGGGGACAATCTTAAACGCTTTTGTCACATGTTGTTTGAGCGAATGGTCGTACGAGACAGACGTTTCCCAGCGTCTACAATGCGCTGATGCCCGGGATGAAAGTGCAGCGCGGTGCTAATCTGAGGGTAAGCACCTAACGATTTAAGGAGCTGGAGGAACAAGTGACTGTGCTGCCGACTTAGAGCAGAGGAAACACGAGACAAGGAGAACGCGGGCGGTGGAAAAAGCAGGCCAAGCAGATTAGACCAACGTGCTGTGCCAGAGAGTCCACCCCTTCCACTAAAGGCTCGCTAATGACAGACTTTAAGCCAGAAAACGCTCCCAATCATCGGAATAAGGTTTAAATTAAACGCTATAAATAAAATGTACTCAACAGATTTTCGTGGCGTCTTTAAAAAGATGTTGGTGTTTTTACGTGCGACACTTGACATCGCCGCTGCTAATTGAGGTTTTAGTGAAATTTAAGCCAAAAATGAGCAACCAGAGTGTTGTAAAAATGGACATGGATTATAATAAATATTTTGAAAAAACCATAAGGAATGTCAATTATCAAGCCCCACTTTGATATTGACCAGAGTTTTATGTATTTATGTATTTATATGCATGTATCTATTTGTTTATGTATATATTTACTGGGCACTAAATACACATTAATATATAAAATGTTTAATTAACCAATGTATTTGAATTAGAGGTGTGATAGTCATCATAATCTGGACTGTACATACTGTAAAATACGTAACAGAGGCGGTGACATTATTAAATCAAAATGTTAAAAAAAAGAAGAGATTTTTCCAGATTTTCATCACTTTTACACTTTATTCTTATATATTCTCGACGTGGAAGTCCTCATGCGCCATATTTCAACCTTTATTTGGTTAAACTTGCAATCAAAAAGTTTGAAATAATCATTTGACAGGTCGACTAATCGAAACATTTGGATCGCCTTGTTTTAAGGCTGTTGCGTCGCACGTTTTCAAGTTTCTTCAGTTCCTCTGACCTTATTTCTGTCTGAAGTGAGGAGCTAACGACACATGAAACGATTCGAAAACGAGTGCCGCTCCGGGCTCCGGGTGTAACGTTTGCTGTCCCGCCAGGCCAAAAAATACTGAAACCCTAACGGCACCAGCCCCTAACGGTTTCATCGAATTAGCATACTCTGTTTAGCCCAAGGACGTATAAGATCTGGAAGAAGAATCAAAGGGCCTTGTATTGGTTTGAAGGGCCTGTGGTGCCAAAAAAGAGGTTTTTCTTCCGCATTACTGCCTGAATACGGGTTAGCGGCGCCATCTGTGTCTTATCCAGGTCTTATTATAGATCCAGGGATTAGCCTTGTTGTCTTTGTTATACTGTTTATGCTAGCAGGAGTTGGATGAATACGAGTCTGTTTGCTTTGGGGAAATGTCTTCTTTTTTTCCCCCTTAACATGCTTTTTCCCATTAAAACATTTTAAATTTTATTTCATTTTTTTTTTTTTTTTCTTTTTTTTTAAATTATTTTTGGCAAATTTGCAAAATAGTATCTTGCAAAAGTAACACTCTGTGACCAAAATGAGATCACTGCAAATAATGAAGTAATTTACTTTCTCGTTAAATTGGAACGAAGGACTAAAAGCAGTGCTCTGATTGGCTGCGCTCAGGTGGTCCACTCCAGTTTAACTTAAGCGTCGGAAGAAGACAGTTTAAAAGCTGTGCATGTGCCCAAAAAAGGAATGCACGTGAATACCAAAGGGTCCGTGTGAGCGTGGGATGACAGAATTCTGGTTCTGCGGGGTGAAAATCGGGTTCCCACATTTTTAAGGGGACGCATTAAAAAAAAAGGACTTTGAATCATGTCGTAATTGTTTTCTCTTCTCATTCGCCCGCTCAAAGTTGTATTTAAAGTGATTCACGCATGTTGAGGTCATCTTTTTTCTATCTTTATTCTATATATTTATGCGTTCAAGGCACCATCGCTCTGAAACTTCTCATTTCCCCAAAATCTTTCTTGTCTTTCTTGCTCGGGGTCTCTTTTTAGCCATCAGTACAACCAACACTGTGAATTTACTCCCACAAATTTGTCTCTAGGTAGTTCATTAGGTTCCTGTGGATTACAGTATGTTCTAGACTTCATTTCCCATGCTGCAGCAATGACAAAAGAGAAACTTAAAATTGGCCAAAAATGTGTCTTATAAAACTGGTGTAAAATGAGGCAAGTTGGGTCAAATTTATTTTTTAAATGCAGCAGTTTTTCATGAAGCGCCTCTAGATAATTTCAAGTCAATAGAAATTATAGCAATTTTTTATTTATTTTTTCACATAATTTTTTTTTAATAAAAACATCATTGTGAGCGTACAGTTTCCGTACTTTTGGTTGTTTTAAATAACTCCTTTCAGTCATTCTTTGATTGTTGGCTTCCGCTGGTTTTGCCCTGGACCTGGTTTAGTTCTGCCTTTAGCCAGATCCAGTTCGGGTTTTGATCTGATTTGGTCTTGGTTCAGTCTGGACACTTAAGATAAACACGTAGCATCAATAAAATCAAGAGTTCAAAAATGTGTTTCATTGTTATTTCATGAATCTTTCTGACTCTGTTCTGTTGGTTCTATCGGAAACATTTCAATTCACCTTTCAAATATTTTTTTATACATTGGGCATCAAGGGTTAAATTGTGATACGAAATCGAAAAAAAAAGAATATAAAATACATAAAATAATAATAATAATAATAAAAATAATAATAATAATAATAATAATAATAATAATAATAAAGTTGCACTGTAAAGGGGCAGGGAAATATACAGATTTGTTTCTTTTATGAAGTTGTTTTTAATCAATTTAAATTTAAAATGTCCGAAATATAACACAATCATCCGTGGACAAAAGGACATGGATGATTGTGTCTTCTTTCATCAGTAATTTTGCAACGTCACGAAGATCCTTTTGTTCATTGCTCTAAAAACTGTCAAATAAATAAAATAAATGACAACAAACTAAAAGTGATATTACCCTGACTATGTATAGTTTTGTAGTAGAATGTGTTTTGGAAAGTGTGCAGCTTGAAAAGGTTAGCCCATGGCACCTCTGTGTAATCCCATTTACTATTCCAGGTTGGATAAAATTACTCTCAGGATTTGGAACGCCCCTGAACACATCACAGTCAAGTCCTCATTCATGAATTTGGTGGTAAATTTGTATTTTACCAGAAAATATTCAAAAAATAATGAATCTAAACTACTCCTGACCATTTTAATTTTTTGTTGTTAATTATTTTGTTTTAATCAGTGCTGCACAATATATTATGTAGGCCATTTAAACTCATACAAAAATAGATCAAATGTAAAAAAAACAAAAACAATTCCGCATTTGAGTATGAAATTGAATTGTTGGCTAAAGCGGTATCAATGTTGAGTTAAAAAAGAAACTCTGTAACACAAGAAAAAGGTTCCTCATTATACTATTATAAATTAATAAGCACTAGTTATTTGTTTATAAGCTCTTTTAATAAGCCGCTTTTTAATGCCCTCATGTACATTGTATACAAGGTTTGTTAGCACGCGCATGCTTTTGGTTAATGCTTCTTAACACGTATACGGTAATACAAGCCATAATGTTAGTTAATGTGCTTATAAACAGGTAACTATTGCTTATTAACGCTGTATAAATAGCTTACTAAGGAACCTTATTTTGACGTGTTACCAAGAGCTTTTTTGTCATTTTTTTAAATTGTCTTTTTCAATAACTACACTTTTTATTGTCTTAATAAAGCTTTAAGAAAAATGTAATTCACAATTAACAAATAGTTTAGTAAGAATGACGGCTTGATAAGTACTTTGTTATTACCCTAACCTTTAAGTAGTTTCTTTTTTTTTTTATTAAGTGTTTACTAAGCCTGAATCATTCTTAATAAAGACATTGTTCATGATGATTTAAGCCTTTGTTCATGCTTTATTAAGACTAATTCAAGTGTAGTTATTGTTCGTTTTAAAAGTCTGCAGCTTTTCCAACAATTCTCCACATATGCACGCAGCAGTAACATAATTATAATGCAATATTCAAATAATACTATAAAGAATCTTTTGACCTAGTAGTGTAATAGAACATCAATGCAAAAAAAAAAAACACAAAAGAAAGAATATTTAATACAATATTTCATATCTGTAGCATTAAAGTGTGTTTAAAAACAATTCAGCGCTAAAGCACAAATCACTGACTGCATGAGTGATATCGAGGTTCAAAGTTGAGTTCAAAAGTTTAAAAATTCACCTATCCCACTCGCACTGGGTTAAACTCTGCCCTAATACCTAACAACACGAAAATCATACATTCCAAACTCACAACATTTGATAAAAGTAAAATGTATATATTTTTAAATTACCTGTGAGACGCCGGAATACAGCTCATCTTTGCACTAAATATCCTCTAGACAAATCCAACTGTCTCTGTTCTGTGACAATGCAACTTCTGCTACTCTGCCAGGCTCCTCCCCCTCGCTCTTCATTTTCCCACAGTGACGCACACGACAGCCGCACACACGCACGCACGCGCACGCACGCACACGCACACACCAGTCCGACTTCAGAGCTCCGAGCAGGACGGGCTTAGCGTCACATTGAATTAACCATCCCCGGCCTTGACGTAACATGTGAGAGAGTGAGGGTCATGTTAGCCGCGAAGCACACTGCAAAACCTGTTTTTGTTTGGGGTTTTTTAGCTTTCAGATAGTCCATTATTTGAGTCAAATTTATTTAAATTTAGTAGATCTACATTGTTAAATTATTTTGATTTTTTTCCAATTTTAAAATATTGATTGGAAAATATTTATAGTAAATCATTTTGGGTACATTTGCACAAAAATAATAATAATAATAATAATAATAATAATAATAATAATAATAATAATAATAATAATAATAATAATAATAATAATAATAATAATGGTCACAAAAAGTACTATAACAAAATTAAGGTATTTTATTTTATTTAGATTGTGGTCTGCCCCAGTTGAACGGCCACTGGTCATATTTGCTTAAATTAAAACTAGCAAAATGACACTAAATAATGAAATATGGACTTGTGTTATGTTATTGCAATGCCTAGAATCTTCCACAATACAACATTAAATTTATTGCCTTTACAAAGTGTGAGTGGGTCGCCTTTCCACAGATCCGACCCTGAACTTGGCCTGGTGGCATCATTTTCTACACAAGTCTAATTCCACATTGTGCAAAGCAATAGCATCTCCATGGAGATTAGCAAATGGCAGAACCTCTACGAGAAAAGTTTGTCAATATTTCAGGCAGATTTACTTCCAATAATCAAATTGTTGCTTTAGAACGGGGCAAACAAAATGTATGGAAAAAGATGGGACATGTTTCTTTCGTTCGTTCGATTTATTTATTTTCAATCAGTTTTTCCCCCCTACTATTTCTTTTTGCAGTGCGCGGTTGAGATTAAAAAGTGAGTCCACCTCACACCTTGCCTATTTCATATTTTCATCACATTTTTGCAGATTACTCCATCATCTACAGGCTTTCCCTTTAAAAAAGTCTCCACTGTTTACCATTGGACATTGGATTTGCCGATGCCAAGTGAGATTACGAAACAGCAGCCGCAGCGCCAAAGCGGATTGGAGGAGTGAGGGACTCTAATCAACAAGATTTGACAGTAAACATGTCTTGTGATAATCTGAACGAGATTATTTTGTGTTTGGCTGGGTTATAGCTGCAATACTATTGGGATAAAAGCCATGTAAGCAACTGACTTTTACATTAATGAGTATGGGCGTGTTCTTAGTGTTACCAATAGGGGGAGATATAACCCTAAACGCAGCACTGATACCGTGGAGTACACTGCTGTCAACTTGTGGCTTTGGAAACAGTGAAATACATAGAAAAGTACTTTCTTCAAATACGGTTTTAGTCTATAAAGTAACAAATGATTACATAAAATGGAAATATGATAGTATTTTGTGGTTTTTTTGTGCTTAAATGTTGTGTTTGGGTTGGAAAAACGTCTTGATTTCAGAGCATACAAGAACGCCAGTTACAAAAAAAAACTGGCCATAACTGTTGCACTTCATGATCATGTTTAATATAATCCGTTTGTCCCTCGAGTGCGGACGGTTTGGAACACGTTTCAATCCGAACTGGAGTCGTGCGAGCTGGTTTCTTTGAGGGTTTTTGGCTCATTTTAAAAAACAACGACAAGCGAGTCATTTATGATTTGTACTTTTGATTTCCACTTTGGCTCAGGTCGCCCTTGAAAAAGAGATTTCAAATGTCAATGAGTCTCCTAGCCGGTTAAATAAAGGTCATGAAATAAATCAAATAAAACAAAACAGGCTAATTTATTGTTTCAATAATTAGAGCCGCGATAAGATCAAAATGAGTCTGGGAATAATTTATGGTTTTGGATGGTTTGAATGTTCCACGGTCAATATGGCATCAAACTCCATGCACAAATGCCAAAAGCTGCCACTCTGGGAGCAAACACTCACCACAACATTGACCAAAGACACAGAACACACACAAAAAAAGTCAAGTCTGAATCATGTTTAGATCCAAATACTTTCAAACGCATTCATGTCCGATGCTATAAAGCGTTCTTTAGAGTGTTCTTCGTTTTGTTCTCAAGTTAGATTCTTCTGTCTGAACTGTTTTTTGACTTAAGTCAAACAGTTTTGGAAAGTGTGCAAAAGATTTACCAGATTTATCAAATGGTTCAGAAAATCACAAATCCCATCAATTTCTTTAACTCTGGATTTTAACCCTGAAAAAACACCATTGAATTGTTTTTATTCAAAATTATTATCCAGATGCTGGATATTTTCAGTTTAAAATTCAAAATAAAATAATCTACCTTTTAAAAGGAGCTCTAAGCAACACTTTTACCCTATTATGCATCTTTGTAAGTCCCTGTGATGGTTCAATATGTATTTTCGGGCCGTTTGAAGTGTGAGTCGTCGCCCCCTGCTGTCTGGGAAAACCAGCCTTGCAACAATTACTGACGTTGAACTAAAGACAACTCGGTTGACAAACCCTGGCTCTTTTTTATGTTTTGCAACATGGAGTTTTTTAAATATGTGATTATACGGCATATTTTTATTTAAAGAATAAAAATATGCACTACAACTTTAAATAACTTGTGTACATAGCAATGCCTATTTTTATTTTTATTTTATACTATAGTAACTTTAAATTGTCCCTTAATGAATGCCCTTTTTGTTTGACTGAATATATGTTGTTTTATTATTGCTCAGTGTTTTGTGTTGCACTTTAATGCCGAGCAAGTTCCTATGTCTGTGAAGTTTGTTCATTGACAATGGCAATAAACCCCTTTCTGATTCTGATTCTGATAAGAAAAAGACAGAAAATAAAAAATAAATATAAATATAAAGAAAAAGAAACGCTTTTTGGTTTGTTCTCTGACACTCTGACAGTGTGTTCTTTACACTAAAGTTACTTAGTTATACTTAAAAATCAATGCTTAGATTTTCAAGCCTCAAATTCAACACTCTAAATTCAGAGTGTAGAATTCACAGTCAAAATATTCACAACAAAAATGTAAGTTAATCAAATTTACAGGATTTTACATTCTAAATTAAGACTGGAAAATGACGCATTGAATATTTAAAAGGTGAATTTTACAAATCTTTAAACTGATGAAAACACAGTGAAAATGTTTACTGCAATAGAAATTTGCCAGTATTTAAAATTCAAAATGTGATGAAACAAATGAATCCATGATAGACACAAAAACATACAGTGGTTCAGCATACGCAGCCAAAGGTTTTAAAAGATAAGAATGTTTTGAATGGTTTGAACAAAAGATGTAGGTCAAGCCGTTGTGGAATACCATCTGGCTTGATTCCGACATGAAAGAATTCTAAAAAGAAGTCTAAAAAGCGTGTGTTGTTTGATGTGCAGTGGGCATAACGTGACGTGGAGGTTGCATAAGTGGTCAGGAGCACTGAGGTGTGGAAAGATGTGCGCCATACAAAGTCTGATGAGTAATTAGGTCATAACGCATTGGGCAGTTTTAGGTTGCAGGAAATAAAAAAAAACGGTCTGGGAAGCATTGGCCTGAAAAGGGAAATGATCGCACATGTTTTGGATGGTGCAAATGTCATGTGATCGTGGAACAAACTCAATGACTCCATAAATGAGGAATGTTTGAGCATGTTTCCTGTTGTGTGAAGCACTTTGAATTTCCTTGTGTATGAATTGTGCTGTAAGAATACACTTGCCTTGCCTTTAGAGGACTGGTCAGCATTTTTTTTTTTTTCGAAAAGAAAACTAATATTTCTTTGGATAAATCGGCAGCGCATCATATTAGTTGTCTGGCGTGGAGGAAAACTTTGCTAAATCAATAGAAAATGCAACTCTTTCACTCTTCTAAGACATTGCCCGGCAGATTATGTTAATTTGAGCACAGCTAATTCAATTAATGGAGGTTATTGCCATAGCGTTACCTCAGGAAAAAAAAAAGAAGATTGTTCTCTAAGACATCAAAATACAGCAGGCGGCGCTAGCATCATGGTAGCTCGCAGCTATTGTTAGCGTCTTGGATAAGTAGCCTAAAATAATTTGGTTTGTTCGACCATTGTATTCTTCATTCTTTCATGTCTGTATTTGATACACTATAACTGCTAAAGTTGGCTAGAATTAGCTTTTGTAGTTGCTGAACAGTGGATAAAAGAGCAGCTCTTCTACATTGAAATGAATTTGTCATCTTCCCCCACAGGGTCTGTCAGTGGGCGTTCTGTCTGTCAAGGGGGCGTCTGTCAGTGGGCGTTCACTTGGACGTCTATTGATCTATTGAAAATTGAGATTTTTAAAATACACTTTTAACCAAATAAAGGTTGAAACATTGTGACAGGAGGGTTCTAGATGGATAATATTTACGAATAAAGTGAATTATTTATTGATGAAAATAAGAATGCTATTCTTTTTTGACATTTTAATGCCACTGTCTGTACAACATACTTATCAAAATACCATTAACATACTTGACTAAATCATTTGAATTAACTGGTGCAGCCCTGATGAGAAGGCAACTCATTTTTCCCCGAACGATTGAACTTGAACAAATGAGTATATGAGCTGAGCGGTGACTGCTGCCTTTCCATTTGCTCTCATTTACAACAAAAGTGAAACAAAGAAAAACACGTGTTGATTCACTAAAGGTAAACATGTTACAGTCACAGTTGATAAATGAGAACAATTGTATGTTCCAAAATGTTTCTACGCAGAGTTATGTGGTTCATGTGGTCCTCAGGAGCTCTGGATTCCAAAATGAGAATTTGGGGTCCCGCTTTGTTTGCGTTCATGGGCTTTTCATCTCGGAAAGTCACTAATTACATAGTTGTTACCTATAGCAACCATAATGTGCATAAATATAACGAGCGAAAACTTGTTTAAATTCCACAATAGGTATGATTTGATGAATAAAAATACATGTCAACATTTAAACTGCCAGAAAAGTGCCTTTCTTTTGTATAAATTGTTGACAGAATTTTCCGTGTTGATGGAGAGCTCTATTTCTTGTTTTTTTTATACTTTTCTCATCAACTTTTTTTTCCATTTGACTGAAAACATTTTGAAACGATGAGAAATATTCACCACAGGTTCTATCCCACCATAATTACTAATTAAACAAACTAATTTGGGAGAACTGAAAGACCATCAAAGTCTATTATATGTCTCCTTTTTTTAACCATCAACATTAGTTGAGCATAGAGGCTTCTGTCTTTCCTCGATGTCGTTTTGTCCGTCATTTTGTCCGTATGTGGTTTTTTATGCCCACAGTTTATGGATACGTGGCAACGGAGCTGTACCTGAGCTGACCACTAGGGGCAGTAGTGAGCACAGCACAACAGTGGAGGTTCAACTTTTTTAAAAATGTGACTAGAACAAACTGCAAAACAAATATCTTGTTTTCTTGGCTCCTTTTAAACAACTGTGACGTAAATCCTGCCATAAGTGCCTCCATGTT
This sequence comes from Chaenogobius annularis, assembly GCA_015082035.1. NCBI lineage: Eukaryota > Metazoa > Chordata > Actinopteri > Gobiiformes > Gobiidae > Chaenogobius > Chaenogobius annularis. The sequence continues at coordinate 33,708 of BJKM01000757.1, forward strand.
TGTTTTTCCTCTGTTTTGGTCAGTTTGGTCACGCCTTGAAACGGTTCGAAGTATAAATTAAGCTCTGGTGACCACGCATTGAACTCACCGAGCTGTTCGTGAACAAAAACGGAGCGTAAATTAGCCTTAAACAGGTTTTTTCGGCCAAATAACGTATAATGTTGACAGAGCTTGTTGGACTTGTGAGATGAGCCTCCTCTTTGCTGTCATGAACACGCCTTATTTTGGCCAACCTGCATTTCCTGTACACTCTCGCCCTGAGCCCAGTGGACCACACAAACTGCACTTTCAACTTATATTGCATATATTAATGGAGGCAATGTAACCGTAATATGGAAAATATTAAGGATGTTTGTTGTAATATATGTAGGGCACTAATTTGATCATATTGACTGATGCTAAATAGCTTCTGATAATTATGTTTTTGTTTGAGTTCGTCAGAAAATTCATAGCAATCTTTACATTTTACACATCTATTTAACTCTTCATGTTTTTTCAAATTATTACTCCGTTTGGTGCGATAGAACCTGTGGTAAATATTTGTCTTAATTTTTACACCAGTCAAGTAGCAGTTTGTGAAGAGAGTTGAAAACAAAATGTTGGCAGTTATAGGAAGTAGTAATATAATTACATAATAATTTCTTATGAATAGACCATTGTTTGGTATGATAAAAACAGAGATCAGTTTATTAGAAACTATTATAAAATATGCATCAATACGACAGTTTAAACATTTATTTTACAAAATAAATAGTGTTGCCAAGTATTTTTAGTCATGAAATCATAACTATGTGTGCATTAGATGAGCTTTGGTGCTTGTTCAAAGAATAGTTACTAGGTAACAGTTACAGAATGACCTTCTATTATGTTTAAGGACGATAAAAATTTCACCTATCAACGTTTGGCTTCACATGCCGACAGCTCTTGTCTAACTCTAAAAACGTCTTAAATGAATTACTACATTAAATCAATGTAATAACATTTTATGAAATGACACAAGTACTGTAATTGTAAATACAGTGGGAGTAGTAAAGTAGTGTTACAGAAGTTTTAATAGTATGCAAACAGCAGTTGGAAATTTAGGACTCTTCAACTGCAGCACAACAATTCATTTCCTCAACACACAGACTCCAAAACATCTTATTTAAAGTGTTTATCTGGTTTTCTGCCACAGTTTATTTGTTTAGATGTCAGGGACAGTTGTAGACCTTTCTGTTTGTTGTTAGACTGTGGCGCCTCTTTCACATTTTAGTTGTGTTTTGATCTTCTACACCGTTGACCCTCATGTGTTTTTGCCATACACTGCTAAAACTCAGAATGTCACCTGCAGAATCTCTATAATAACACAAGCAGCATTATTTTGAGGTAACTGATTTAGTGCTAGGCCGTTGTCAGCTTACAACTCCATAGTTATAATTAATTTGTGGCATGAAATAAGTTCAACGTGACAAACCATTATCTTGGCATATATTTGGGTATCTTGTACATGTACTGAAGTGATAACAGTATATTGTTTTGAACAGAAACCTCTTACATAATGTCACACGAATCATCATTTTGAAAAATCATTTATTTAAGTAGACTTGCTATTGATTCCCGAACAGCGGATTTATATTTTATTGTTCAAATGTATAATGAAATGTGTTTATATTCTAATATATTTGCTTTTTAATTTAACTTGTTTTTAATGTTTGTTTTGTTTTTGCTTTGTTATTAGGACCTAGGATTGTCAAAAGTATCAATAATTAGTTACTAATCTATATTAAAACTAGTATCGAAAGTACATACTCATTTGAGCAAGTATCGATACAAAACAAAACCAGAAAATCACAATAAAGAAAGTACTTTAGAAAGTACAGTATTTTGAATTGAATATAGAGCATTATCAAATATTATTATCTTTGTATCAAAATTGGTATCAAGAATTGAGTTTGACATTTTAGTATTGTGACAACACTATTAGCACCATTGTTTTTTGCTAGTTAGTCTTGGGTTAGTTCTGATCTAGTCCAGTGCCTGCTTTAGTCCTGGTCTAGTCCTGGTCTAGTCCTGGTCTAGTCCTGGTTTAGTCTTGGTTTAGTACCTGGTTTAGTACCTGGTTTGTCCTGGTTTAGTACATGGTTTAGTCCCAGTTTAGTACATGGTTTAGTCCTAGTTTACTACATGGTTTAGTCCTTGTTTAGTACATGGTTTAGACCTGGTTTAGTACATGGATTAGCCCTAGTTTGGTACCTGGTTTAGTCCTGGTTTAGTACATGGTTTAGTACCTGGTTTATTCCTGGTTTAGTCCTGCTTCAGTACATGGTTTAGTCCTAGTTTAGTACATGGTTTAGAACTGGTTTAGTGCATGGTTTAGTACCTGGTTTCAGTCCTGGTTTAGTACATGGTTTAGTCCTAGTTGTGTTCTGGTCTAAATGAAAGTTATAGCAATACTTAAACTTTGTGAGTATTATCACTGAGTTAAGTCTGGTAATGTTACTATACTATACTATACTATACTATACTATACTATACTAAACTATACTAAACCATACCAAATGTTTTCAAAAAACACCAGGAATAGTGTTACTGTGTCTAAGTAATTTAAGTTCTTCAAAGAATACATTTAAGTTTAATTATATCAAGCCAGTAACACTGGTAAAAATATAATCAGTTTATTTTAATGTTTAATCTTGTTGACATTAAGTAAACACCCTGCTGTAGCCAAGATCATTCTTTGTCCTCTGCTTAAGTAGTCTGGAGTTACGTTTTGCATTTAAAAAGGTTAAAATGTTGCAAAGGGAGTACAAAACATTACAAGGCAGAACTCTGTGTCAATGGTGCTTTATTTATAACAACACCGATAGAAGGAGGCCGTACACTCCACAAGTTCACCAAGAAAAAAAGAAAAAGCAACTTTGGGGAGGAGTGAGAGGCAGAAACAGCAGTAGACACACACCAGCTGACCCTGCAGGAGCACAGAGCAAACCGAACGCACGAATGGACTAGCGGAGACACCACACCACCAGCGGAAAACATGACATGGGGAAGAGCGGGGTGACAGGCCACGGTCAAACGGGCTGCAGGCAGTTGACAAAACAAGAGATTTGTGCCCTTCAAAGTACTTGCAGCTGTTCAGGTCACTTGTTCCTGTTCTGAAGAGGAAGAGAGGAGTTATGCAAACAAATATACAGCAACAGGTAGAGACTTTATGAACCATTTTGGATGTTTATGAATTGTGAATTAACGTTTAAACGTTAAGAGTTTCAGAAGATACGAAGAGCCAGTAAGACAAATAATGGTGGTCAGAGTAGGCACGCTTGACTGGTGCCAAAGCAGATTTGACAAAAGGGCTGGTGAGCGTTAACGTTTTGGTGAAATTATCAAGAGGAAGAGAGCGAACACACAGGAAGAGTAAAAGAGGATGTGTCTGGTAAAGGGGTAAAGGAAGTGCGGGACATAAAGCTGATGGGATGGTGCTGTAAGGTTGACCGACTGAACAACGCCATGATTCACAGAAGGTGGATGTTGGAGGTGTAAAAGGGACTGAAGGATGTCTAAGGGCCAAGGACAGCTGGACTCGGCGGAGGGGCCCCAGACCACTGGGCCGGTGGGACTACAGACGCTGTTGGATCTGCTCGTAGGGGTCTACCAGGAGTTCTGTACATCGCCGTTCGCCAGGGAGACGTATGTGTCCAGATTTCTGCAATGGGGTGAGTGTAATTGAATGTGCTCCTGCAGGACAGTATGTAGAAAGTCATTCTACAAAACTGGTGCCTTTTGATGGGAGGTAGAATTAATCATATTTAGACAAAATATATGTTTTAAAGTTTAACTTTTTTGTTGATGAGGTTTTAAATCCTGTGATATATTTGCATTTGCAATTCTTAATGCAGAAATTATACCTTTAGTTAATTTTTGTTGTTAAAATTGCATATTTGAGAAATCAGTTTTTGCACACAAACTCTTATATTGATGATGGTTATGTTCATTCTAGAATCCATATATATTTTCTACGGCAGAATTCACTGTTTAACTGTCAGATTGCAGGTTCACCTGGTTTATGATTCCCAGTAGCTGTCTTATTTGATTTATTCACATGAAACAAAAATTGGCACAAAGTTCAACATCTTCTCTGTGAGCATAAATAAACAGACATGAAATATTCCTTACACATTAGCTTCAACACATTGTCACAAAGACTGATTGTTGTTGAATAGACAGCCACAAGATTAATTCAAAAGGTGTGGCCACATCCTTAACTAATAAGGATTTGTGTATTTTCTGTTTGGCAGTTTCTTTCAAAAACAGTTAAAACAGTTACACAGGTGTCTATCTGAAATTATGACATCATCAAATCCTCCAAAAGTTTTTGTGATTGCCCATGCCCAAAATATATCTAAAAAAACATTAACTTAACACATGTTTAATTATATAGTCAATGATAAATGTATATAATAATAGTTGATAATTGAAGGTTAAAGCAAACAGTTAGGCCTGTGTATTCAGGTTTTTTTTTGTTTGTCCTCTTAACAATCATTTAAATGCACAATCTGTCAACTCATTGTTCCTGATACTGTATGCCACAGTGCTTCTGATAACACCGGTTACTTAGCAACCGCAGTGTTTTGCCTGTTATTCTTGATGCTTTGCTTAATTCAATATTCATTAACCTGACTGTCATGTCCCAGTTAAAGATCAAGTTATAAAGTGGAATCAGTGGTGGAAAGGAACATTTGGAGGTATCTGTACTTTACTTAAATACATTTTACCGTGGATACTTTTAACTTTTACTTCACAACATTTGAGAGCAGGTACTTTCTACTGCACTACAGTTCTGAACTGGACTGAAAAGTAAAAGCATCTTTCTTATGCTTTTAGAACTGCTGAAATTGCAAAAAGTTTTTTCTTTTTCTTTTTTAGAACATCTTACATTTTTGAGTTTCAAGCCCCTACTTTAAGCAAACAAAATTAGACCTTATAAATGACCAGAAAACAAGCTCTGATGACCAATAATCAGGACAATTCTTTATAAAGATCGTACTTTGAGGCTTTAATAGTTCCCAAAATCTGTGTACACATTTTTAAAGGTATACTTTAATACTTACTTAGCCTAAGTAGTTTTTTAATGTGACACTTTTACTTAAGTAACAAAGTTGAGAACTACTCACAACTGAGTAGAATGCTGATCAACACATTTAGCCAAGAACCAAAACCAAGACGAGCTTAATTGCTCCTTACAAAAGGGTGTTTTATACTGAACACATATTTTTTAAACTGTTAAAATTGACTTTCACAAATTGCTAATCTTTGCTAATGGCACAAACGAAATACAACTCAACATGTGGTAACACTTTATAATAACTACACTTATTCCTACCTTAGTAAAGCATGAACAAAGACTAAGATAAATAGTTTATTAAGCATAATTCAGGCTTAGTAAGTAGAGTTACGGTACTAATTAAGTAGTTACGAAGCCTGAATCATTCTTAATAAAGTATATGTTCGTTATGTATTAAGTATTTATCAAGGCTATTAAAAGTGTAGTTAAATTGTTACCCATGATTAATGCCATACAGCGGAACATGTAATGGTGCAAAAAGGCTACATAATTCAGTACAGTGCTTCATGTAAGGTGGCCATGTGACTTTGTTTAACTGTCTCACATAAAACACACTCCTGACCTTCGTGAGCTGTAGAGCGGTTCCAAGGTTTTCAACAGAAATCTGGTAAACATCATTTAAAATCAATAATTGTTATCAAAGTTATGATTAAAAGCTGTGGCCGGAGCTCACTGGTGCATATTTATCCATGATTCAATGGTATTTTATTGCCTCTGTCAGTGGACACATTTTACAACGTAAAACACCCTAAAAAACACCTCATCGTCAGTGTTTAAGACAGGAAGGGCATCTGGCACATGTTTTCACTACGGTAAAGGAGACTGTAAAACAAAATTCAAAGATTCTGTATGTGTCAAGTTTTTAGATGATGCACTGACATTTTCAATACAAAATAATAGTACATTTTTTATTTGTCTTATACTAGTGCTGATAAAGCTCAAGATAAGCTCAAGATAAGGATTTTTGCTTCACACTAATACTTAGTTTCGATAGTTTCGATAGTTTTAGCATCAATTAAAGATTTCAACTTTTCGATACTTTTTCGATACTAAGTCTAATAAAACTCTTTTTATACCTGCATAATCAGCCGAAAAACCGCAAGTAAAATTAGTGTTGGAGTACCTCATTTTCAAACCACGAAAACGGAAGAAGGTTTTTAAATCCAACCCTTTGGCACATTGTAAATATTCCCATGCATTCATCTTCAGGCTCGTGCGCGGCTTTAAAACAGCCTTTTTCAGACGGTGAAGTGAAACCGGGGTGGACCACGTGAGTGCACTCAATCAGAGCGCTGCTTTCAGCTCTTACTTCCGGGTTGACGAGACATTGAATACAGTATTTAATTATTAGAAGCAGGCAGCAACAATAACTGACTGATTTTTGTGCTGCTTTTACAAAATACTCTTTGGTGGAAAACATCGACTAATTTACCGCAAAAAGTTGAGAACCCCAGCTTTAAGTACTTGAAAATCTTTATTAACATATTCAGTTATATCTTAAAAGTGCACTATGTAACTTTTCTGGTGGAAGGTTTGCATAGAAACAAGAATGTAAAGCCATCAGGCCAAGTTACAGGTCAGATCCTTGGAGAGGTGACCCCGCTCACAATGTGGAATTATATAAATGCAAAACTGACATTTTTAATACTATGGAACATTCCGTGCAAAGCAATAAAAACTCCACGGTGATAAGGAAAGTTACACAGTGCACCTTTAACTTATAAGTGTTTAATCATTTCACCTCAACATAACCGAACAACAACAACATGTCATTATTTTGAATCAGCGTGGTTAAAAATATTCCCGGTTCACTTTTGGAATGCTTCTATTCTTGGCCTATGAAACGTTCCATTCCTTACTGATGTGCATGTTTTTAAATGAGCTCTGACGCGGGCTGTGTTTGGATAAAGAGGACGCCAGAGGTATTAACGGAGCAAAGTAAGGTTAAAACTATGTGTCATATGCTAAACAAATTCAAATGAGTGTATTTTTAAAACTGATTACTCATCTTATATTTATTCTTTATATATTACTAGGTTTTAAAGGGGTTGTACTGATTGTCTTTTATGTAATGACGTACAATGTGTCTTGGCCCAGTACAGATATATTGTAAAAGCAGTTCTTAGGGTCAAAATGAGACCACGTTGAGCTCTCTGCATCTAATTACAAAACAATTTTATCCTGTGTATATCAGGATATAGCACTATTAGCATGCTAGCTGTTGTTAGCATGCTAATAGTGCTATATCTATATATATTGCTGACAACAAAACGTTTCATTTACAAGCTTATTGTGTTGAAATATTTGGATGCTATGAATGCATTAGGAAAGTAAGGAAGACCCTGCGAGGAGCTTGCCCCTGTCTAGGGTGTACCCTGCCTAAGGCCCAAAGTCACTGGTATAGGCCCCAGTCACCCGCGATCCCTAACGAAAACAAGCGGTAGAAAATGAATTCAAAAGTAAGGAATACATTTGGACCACTGCAAACAGTTGAAAATGAGCTATATCAGGTATATCGCCTTTAACAGTATCTCTCAAATTGTCCTTTTTTTACTTTTTATATGATAACATTCAACACAAAACAGACCACAGAACATGACCATAAAACTTTTTTTAAAAAATGGGTTTCAAATAAAACTAAGGCACTTGTTTAGTCCAAATGTAATCTTCTCCAAATTGTCTATTTTAACAATAATTCTGTAAAGGTCAAGTTTTTTTTTCTTTCCTCCATTGATGAATAAATGTAAAAACAAGATTAGGATAAAGTCCGCCCACAAAGACAGTATGAGAAAGTATTTACTCAAATCTTCTAGCTTGTAACTACTTTGTTGTTATATGTTACTAGACTAAAATAGTTGGTTCAAACTCTGCAGACTTGCACTGTTATGACTTTGGCCATAAATCTGCTTGTCGCCTGTATAAATGTAGCAGTCATGATATGGTCCTCAGAGACTAAGTTTGTTGTTGCAGAAAAGATGCTGCGGCGAACCATCCCCTAAAACATTATCACTGTCAACATTATTAATCCACTTAGAGAACTAAAAAAAAATGTCCATGCCACTGAACCATTTGCTTTGTCCACTTAGTCCCTTCTCTCACTCTGATATTGAACCATAACAGCCAAACTGTCTGGGATATATATCTGATCTCCTCACCAGTAACATGTAAAAGGGGACGTTCAGTGGTCACTAGATACTGTGAAAGCAAGGCAAGCAGTGATTGACCAATACGATCTAAAATGACCGTGTGTCACAACTATATTTAAATTGTTCAGAAAAATATCCAAATAAGCCCGTTTTCCCCTCACTTTTGCTGCTGAAGCTTGGTGGGAAACCTGCAATACTACAGGCCAGGAATCTTGGTTCTTCTTCTCCCGTGTTCAGAGGGCCGTTCATGCTCCGCTCTCTAACATGAGCTTTTATATCCAGAGCAGACAGAAGCTTCTTTTAGTGGTCCGCGCATGCGCTCTGAGGACCACACAGCCTCAGACCCATGGATATATGCTCAAACCACGCTGAATAAACCTGTGTAAACCTGATGTCTGCAGATTCTGCCCTAACTGAGCATGTGCAGAGGAAAAGTGAAGGAAAACAGCAGTGACTTTAAAGACTATTTTTTAGAGACAAGTCTGTGTTTGTTGCTAAGGCTCTGTTCTCATTTCTAATGATTAGACATTAGTTAGAAATTCAGGCAGTCATTTAAGTGCTAAGTGATCAATAACACGAGCATCGAACGCTGCGTCTACTAATTTACAGTATATCTATTAGAATCAGAATCAGAAAGAGTTTATTGCCATTGTCAATGAACAAAATTCACAAACATAGGAACTTGTCTCGGCCTTAAGGTGCAACATAAAACACTGAGCAATAGTAAAACAACATATATTCAATCAAAAGGGGCATGCATTGAGAAACAATTTAAAAATTACTATAAAATAAAAATAAAAATAGGCATTACTATGTACACAAGAGTTACAGTTAGATTTACAGTTTTGAGCGCAGAAGTGACAGTGCAGTGAGTGATGAATAGTTGCAGTTAAAGTGACAGGTGTTTAGAAGTGTTCATGAGTCCAACGGCAGAGGGAAAGAAACTATTCTTGTGGCGGGAGGTTCTGGTCTGGATGGACCGTAGCCTCCTGCCTGAGGGGGTTTCAAACAGACCATGTCCAGGGTGAGAAGGGTCAGCTGTGATCCGACCTGCTCGTCCCAGAGCCCTGGAGACGTACAGGTCCTGCAGAGATGGAAGTCTGCAGCCGATCACCTTCTCAGCAGAACGCACAATGCGCTGTAGTCTCTGTTTGTCCCTGGCTGTGGCTCCAGCGTACCACATGGTGATGGAGGAGGTGAGGCGTTTTTATGGTTATCGCTCAACAAAATGCATTACCTGATCCACAAGAAGTCAAAGTCAGCTACAGCACCTTTAAAATGCATACGATGGTTTTTCAGGTTTTTCAATTATTACTTCTTACGGTGGGAAATATTTATCAGCTTTTCCCCAATGTCAAGTGGCAGTTTGCGAATAGAAAGTTGAAAAATGTAAGTTTGAAATGACAGGAAGTAGCACTGAGTTCTAAAAAGTAGTCCCTCATTGTCATCAAAACACAATTGCTGTGCTACGATGGGCGCTTCACAGCAAGAAGGTCCTGGGATCGATTCGGCAGGTGCGGGGGGCATTTCTGTGTGGAGTTTGCATGTTCTGCCCATGTCCGTGTAGGTTTTCTCCAGGTGCTCCGGTTTCTCCTATCACTAAAAACATGTACAAAAGGCTCCTCCCCTGAAAAAGATATGTTACATCTCAGTGAGACTTGATAACATCAGCCTGCCCAGGGACGACAGGGGGATGCAGGGATAATTTAGACGCAACTAAAGTAATGTTCGGACAGTTTTAGCATTAATTTAGTTAAATAAAGTTGTCATATATTTTAAATTGGCAAATAATAACTGTCTAAACACAATTTGGCCCTTGTTTACAGTACGACTGCTATGGAACAGTCATGGAATTACCTCTGTCACATCTGCTCACGTCCAACCAGGAAATAAAATTATAATATCAAAATGGTCAAACTAGGAAAAACAAGGCAATTCTTTTTAGTTAAAGCTTAATCCTATTTGTTTTAGTGAAATTATGCATTTTAAATCTAATATTAGGGTTGAGTTATTAAAACATGACAAAAAAGGAACTTCAATTGTTAGCTCTGAACGTTATAATGGACAATTTGACCACTTTGTGTTTGTTTACTGTCAATTCTAATTCGTGGATTTCAGAGTCATAAATTACAAAAAATAGCCCTGTTTCCTTAACATCCTTAACAATTCAAAAACAAAAAAAATACTATCTTTGGAATGATCAGACGTCCTAAAATGTCATCTATAAACAGGACACCCGAAAACAGAGCCACCCATAGCATGTAGAGGCAGTGGGAGTATATTTACAACCAGAGGACAGGTGACAGTGGATTACTGTGCCTTTAATGCTCTGAATGGAGATCGTGAGGTCAGTGTGAAATATCATTCAGACTGATCACCAGCAAAGTCCCTGTGTTCTCTGCCCCAATAGACTGTGGACAGCAGCAAAGTCACGTAAGCTAACACTGGTGCTGCCGTTTAGACCACCATGACTGTGAGCGCAGTGTTTATGCATGTGCACCTACAACTGACTTACTGTAAGTGTGGATCGACACAAACTTCACTGTAACACTTTAAATGCCACGTGGGGGCATTTCATCGACTTACGTTCACTCCCTGGAGACTGATTCTGAAATGAACTTGCCTAACCTTAGCCTAAACCTTAACCTAAATTAAAACATACCTGAACTTTAAAAGCACTATACCTGATTTAACTTATCTTAAAAATGTGCAAAATAGTTCTTTTTTAAAAGTATTCCTAGCTTTTCTAACACGTCTATGCTAACAGCACCACTTCCTGGTTCGTAGAATGTAAAACTCTCTAAGAAGCAGACAGCACACAGCGGATTCATTTTAACCCAACAAGCTGCTGTTACTATATATCTGTACTGGGACAAAACACATATTACTTCATGACATGGAGCAGCCACTTTAAATGGGACAAGTAATGTAAAATTTACTTTTATGCGTTTCTGCAACGGGTGGGATTTGCAACTACTAGGTCTAACTACTTTTAACCTTGTTATAACAGTATTTCTTCATCATTAGCTTGCTCAAAATGCCTGACTGATGCATGTATGTTTGAGTAATTCTGTATTGTCCTACATTTCAGGCTTGAGTGCTCAAAAAATCAAGGTTTTCCTTGTTACAACAGCTTCTCCTCATCATTCGTTTTCTCAACGCTATGTTTTGATAGATTTCTGCTTGTTTGAGTAATCCTGTATAGTCCGGCAACTGAGGTTCAGCTGCTCAGAAAATTCCTGTTTTTACCTCCCCCCTATCCCTGCCCACTCCACTGTTGGCTGCTGACTAATTACTCCAAAAAGTCAGAGTCCAGGTCATACGTGTTGGGTTAAAAAATGTCGTGTAGCCATTTTTGGACAGTCAACATAGCAGTTTAATTCGTTATAATCTACATAAATCATAGTTTAAAGACAAACTAGTGTGCTTTTGTCTGCAGTATAGTCCTAATCTAAGACACCCGTGAATCTGGCCTAAATGTATCCTCTGCATTTGTTTCGGTCTCTGGCCCCGCAGCTGCTCCATCGCACTGGGATGTAATACGACGTGTAATAATGAGTCCAATGTTCTATGTATTTAATCATGTTGACTTGGACTTTTAAGAACAAGATGACCCAAAGTGCACTTTTGGGAATGATCATAGTGTTGAAAACCCTTTTTGGTCATGCAATAGTAGTAGAATAAACTATGAAAAATGTATTGTTTGATTTGGGGATTGTATTGTAATAAGCTTCAACGGCTTCAAAACAAATCATTCGTCAGTGTTACGTCACAAAGTTATTGTTGGTACGGTTAATATTTCCACAAGAACAGACAAGAGATCTAAATTGTGTAAAATAAAATGATTATATAATGGAATTCATAGTTCATTTGACTCATAAAGCAAAATGAAAAGAGACATGTTTTTATTGAATTACTATAAAAGCTCTATACAAATGGTTTATTAATTACTTGACATATGTTCTTTAATCCTTTTAATGACAATATTTTTTTTTAATTGCCATATAAAAATGTATAAACAAATGCAAATAATAATTTCATTTTTTTTAATACATTTTGACTCTGCTTGTTCATTAGAGTTTGCTTTGTATTTAGACAAGAAGCTCTTCCAACAATCAATAAGGAAGAAGAACAATAATATATACTTAAACTATCTTGAATCACAAAGATACACAAACTGACTGCGCCACCGTTGCGTTTATTGAGTGGGTTATTTTGTTTTTCATTTTAAATCATAACAGCTTAAATATTATGGAAATGAATTGGTTTTAGATTAGATAGAACAGACATTTTTCCATGTCATTTCTCCAACCTCGAATGATGAGTTGTACGGACTGGATTACACTGAACAAGAGAGAATGATTATTAATGCTGTGTTGGACATTAACCTCTGTTAAACCTGAGCCCAGTCCAATCAGTGTTCACACCATCGTGTTGTTCCCGCGCAGGGCCGTTTCTAGCCTTTAGGGGGCCCAAAGTAAGGCATAGTTGAGGGAGACTCAAATTGTATAAACTACAATGCAGAGATTCCCAATTCCTGTAACACTTCATAATAGCTACTGAGGCTCAAATGCTCAGAAAATCTCTATTTTCACCTACCCCCTACTCCCGCCCACATCCCTGTTCTTAGTTGCGATCTGGAAAATGAAAAGACGGCGTGTGATACATGTAGAGTTCTAAAATTTCATGTAGCCACTTATAAATAAAAATGTGTATGACGATCTGTTTGTAGAATTCCTTATGAACAAAAACATGCCTTATATAACTAAAGCAGAAATGAAGGTATAACAAAGTAAAATTAAAATAAGTACAAGTACAATTAAATAAATATCAAACTAGATAGAAAGGCAATAATCAGAGACTCACACAAAATACAATAAAAAAGAACAAATATCAAGAAAACATTTTTTATTTATTTTTTTAAACTAAAAATTGTATTTATTGATAGTATTTATTGATATTTTTGTTAGTGAAGGGTGGATAGATACCAAATATAGATACATCGGTACTGACAGAGGTATTGAAAAGAACTAAAAAGTTATCGTGCAAAATGTTTAAATGTGTCCCAAGAACGGATTTTTTTTTTTAAATATATATTGTTCATATTTAGGTTTTCTGCATAATTATTTTGCTTAGTTTAAGTTTGGGAGGAGAGAAAATGATGAAAGCCAAGGTAAAAGTTTTTATAGTGGAGGAGATTCAATGCATTTCAATACAAAACTCACTGGTATCGGATCGGTATCATAATAGATTAATCGGTATCGGATTGAATAGAATAGACGGCGTCTCGCCCGCTACATTAAGACATTGCGCAGGAGAGTTAACCCCTGGGGTCATGCCATGTCCCAGCCTGCTTCAAGTCTGCCATCATTGTCCCTGTCCCCAAGAAGCCCCGGATCACTGGACTTAATGACTACAGGCCTGTGGCGCTGACGTCTGTAGTCATGAAAGTCATTTGAACGCCTGGTCTTGCCCCACCTCAGTCCTTCACCTCCTCCCTGCTGGACCCCCTGCAGTTCGCCTACAGAGCCAACAGGTCTGTAGACGACACTATCAACCTGGCACTCCACTTCATCCTGCAGCATCTGGACTCCCCGGGAACCTACGCCAGGATCCTGTTTGTGGACTTCAGCTCTGCGTTCAACACCATCCTCCCTGCTCTGCTCGAGGACAAGCTCTCCAAGCTCAACGTGCCCGACTCCACCTGCAGGTGGATCACTGACTTTCGATCGGAGGCAGTGCGTGCGGCTGGGGAAGAATGTCTCAGACACTCGGACTATCAGCACAGGGAACTCCACAGGGCTGTGTACTTTCTCCTCTGCTCTTCTCTCTGTACACAAACTGCTGCACCTCCAGCACAACTCCGTAAAACTGATCAAGTTTGCGGACGACACCACCCTCATCGGGCTCATCTTGGACGGGGATGAGTCTGTCTACAGGAGGGAGGTGGATCGGCTGGTGTCCTGGTGCAGCGGTAACAATCTGGAGTTCAACGCCCAGAAGACAGTGGAGATGATCGTGGACTTCAGAAAGTCCACGACCCCCCCCCCCCGTCATGACAGACTCCCCATCACCACCATTGACTCCTTCCGCTTCCTGGGCACCACCATCACCCAGGGCCTCAAGTGGGAGCCCACCATCAGCTCCCTCATCACGAAGGCCCAGCAGAAGGATGTACTTCCTGTGGCAGCTGAGGAAAGCCAAGCTGCAGTGCAGATGATGGTGCAGTTTTACACGGCCATCATTGAGTCCATCCTCACCTCCTCCATCACCGTGTGGTACGCTGGAGCCACAGCCAGGGACAAAAGAGACTACAGCGCATTGTGCGTTCTGCTGAGAAGGTGATCGGCTGCAGACTTCCATCTCTGCAGGACCTGTACGTCTCCAGGGCTCTGGGACGAGCAGGTCGAATCACAGCTGACCCTTCTCACCCTGGACATGGACTATTTGAACCACTCCCCTCAGCCAGGAGGCTAAGGTCCATCCGGACCAGAACCTCCCGCCACAAGAATAGTTTCTTTCCCTCTGCCGTTGGACTCATGAACACTTCTAAACACCTGCCACTTTAACTGCAACTATTCAACCACTTTCTGCACTCAAAACTGTAAATCTAACTGTAACTCTTGTGTACATAGTAATGCCTAATGCCTAATTTAATTTTTAAATTGTTTCTTAATGCATTCCCTTTTTGATTGAATATATGTTATTTTATTATTGCTCAGTGTTTTATGTTGCATCTTAAGGCCGAGACAAGTTCCTATGTTTGTGAATTTTGTTCATTGACAATGGCAATAAACTCTTTCTGATTCTGAGAATTTAAAAAAATCACTGGTATTGCCCACTTGTCATTCAATCAATTGTTCAGACATTAAGCAAGCAAGATTCATCCTGGATGTAAATATTTGAATGTCAGAAAAGAAAAAATGTGCCCAAAAAGACAGGAAAACAACAATAGAGGTTATGCGGTTGACATCTCAATATTTTGAATTATACCAATGTATGAGAGTCAATGGTGAGTGATGACATTTTCTCCTGTAAGAGCTGAGAACACGAGTAAAATGGCGGCTACAGTCCAACAATTAATATAAACATCTGCCAAATATTGAGTTTGTATTTGACATCTATAAAAACAAAAAACAGTAATAGAAAACCAGATAAACAACAGGAACACTGCAGCTACGCTCACTTTTATCACTGATACAGACTTTGGGATCACATACAAAGATGAACTTATTTTCCTTAAATAAGAAGTTTTTGAGTTGAAGTGTCCTTTATCTCCCCATGCCCTTAGCAGACAAGCCAGTAAAGCTCTGCGCAGCCGGAGCAACAACAGAAAAACTGTTTATATTTTACGTATAAAGTTCATTTGTGCGAAACAGCAGCTCCACGGGCAAAAAAAGAAACCTAAAAAAAGCAAAGAAACACATTTTAGCAGTTGTGCGGCCCATAATTCTGCCACTCTGTCGGAATGTTGAGGAGCTTTTTTCGAATAAAAGAATGTCAGCGCAAAACATGGACTACGACTATCTTTGTGCCCAGTCCGCATGTAGCTATAAACGTCCCCGTGTTTGTGTAATCTGAACAGCGCCGTGGCCTGTTGACTCCCTACATGGGCGTCCTATCAGGGCAGGGCATCAGAGCCAGAGTCAACATCCAGAGGAACCAGCCCTGCCAGCAGCGCCAGGCTCACAACACCATCAGTAACGCACTTGACAGCCTGACCCCCTGCTTTCACTCGCAAAAATATTGTTTAATTCTGCATATATTTGGATATATTTATTTGTTTATTTTATTTACAAATACAAAACAGTAACAATAATGAGGACAAAAAGAACAAAAACAGCAAAAGACGGAGAACAATACAGACATTAGACAAGTAGAGAACAACAGTCTAGAAACTTCAGAGTGGGGTGATTGTGTGTGTGTGTGCATGTACACGTGTGGGTGTGTGCGTGGATGTACGTGTGTTTGCATGTATGTATGTTTGTTCGTGCATATGTGTGCGTGAGTGTATGTGTGTATGCATTCAAACAGAGTAAAAATGTGTTACATTAGCATTACCACCATCACATATAGTGTCACATGTATAAGTGTATTCATGAGCAGCATTGAGTCCGCAGCAGTCATGAGATATTATCACCAGACAGTGGCGTTATTCATTTGGAGTCACTGTCCCATTTTGTAGAATTGCATCTGAAATCACAACAGTGTCACGGGGATGGGATTTTAATTCATCTTTTCAAATTGTTCTCATTTTTTTTTAAAGCTAGATACTGTAACACATACACATTTTGTGTCTGATTTGTTATGTTTATACATTTCTCTCTACTTGTTTGTAATGTACACTATATTTAATGTATTGACAGTGTCAGTGAACGAAAGGTCTGTCTATCGATTTAATCCCAGAAGGGACTTTGATCCATCCTTAAACCAGTGCCTTTGGACCACTTATTAGTAGCTGTGGGCACCACCAGGGGGCAGCACCCAGGGGCCCAACATGCAAACTCATTTATGAAAATGTTTTTGTCGTTGCTGTTATGAAAGCACAAACATGACCATAGAGAATGTTGTCTAATGCCAGAGTGTGAGGACTCAGCTGTCGGACATACTCTGGTACCACACAACAGAAGAGGTACCGTGTGTTTCCTACACAATAATGTTCCATGTCCACTTCAACCAAAATGTTTTTTGTTGTTGTTTTTTTTTGGTTTTCAAACCTTCCCTTCGGAATTGATATAACCCAAACGTTTTAGAAATTGTGTTTTGGGTTTTTACTTGCTCCGGTGAGCATAGTTGCAATGATTTTTGTCAGTTCTGCAGTGTGATGATAGAACCAGTAGCTATTAAATCGGTGTAATCCCTCATTCTTCCAGGAACGATCCATAAAATAAAATAAAAACTGTGTCCATATGACTACAGCTGAATATTTTTCTACAACCAGGAGCTATAATAAAATATTTGCTGTTAATATTTTATTTATAAATTAATCTGGGTGATACAAAACATCTTAGCATTTGTTCTGTGCCAGCACTTAACAATTTGTTTTTCTGAAGGCCATTATTATTATTTTTTTTTTTCAAAGGCTTGGTTGCGTTTTTCTGTCTGAAATTCTGACATTTATTTATGCTCAAGGTGCAGATGGTATTGTTTCCCTTTTGTTCACATTGTACTGCAGATGAATTATGGTTCTACTAGTGGTTAGGAGCATTGTTTAGCCAGTACAGTGTTTGCCGCGCTGTGCATTGTGCTTGTTTGTTGACTGTCGAACTGTTTCACTTCCAGGATCGTGGTTGACCTGCTCTGACATGTCCTCTGCGCTTGTCATTGTCTGCTCTAGCCAACACGACTAAGCTTGTTTATATTCACAGCACTGTTCGAGTCATATGTTAGCGTGCTCTATTAGAATGTCAACACTACAACGGTGGCCAAACATATCGTAGAGCAGGGGTCTCCAAGCTTTTTCCCACTTTTACCCACTCAGCACAGGGTTTTTTCAACCCTCTTTAATCACTTTTATTTTTGTTACTAGATGTCACGGCGCACAAGCCACCCAAAGCACTAGCAAACACCAATAACTGAAAAGAAATCTAACTAATATCTGTATCAGTGTTTACATGAAGGCCAGGAAAACTGGATAAATTGCGTAGTCCAGTTGAAATAGATTGTCCAAAGTGCCGAACAATTCTCCCAAAACCACTAGGCACGAATGGTCCGGACCTCTTCTAGTCTCGTTGTGCAGCCGTATTGAGATCGCTTATCTACGTTGGATAAAAGTGTGGTTATAGTATGTAGAATCTGTTTTATTAGTAATTAGTTAGCACATTTTTAGTTGGCCCAAAACGTCCCTCAGCCCCACTTGCTTTTCGATTGGTTTAACTGCACGTGAGCTGGGGCAAGACTGGTCCGACAGGGTTTGGGCAAAAGGCAAATTGAGCTCGGTTGTTTAGCGCCGTCCGACTTTGTTGTGCATGTAAACGTACTGGCACTTTGGATATTGCAGTAGTGGTTGTTTGTGTCTTCTTCTTCTTTTTTTTTTTTATTAAAGACACTGGCAGTTCCTCATGGCACCTTGGTGTTCCTTGACACAATGGTTGAAAATGAAGGTATTAGGCGTTGAAAGTATACGATTAGGAATGCACGTGGTTTGTCACATTTTAATTATTCAGCATAATATGGAGAATTACTAAATTCTTTGGTGAGCTGCTGTGGAGGTATTACTATTATTATTGTTTAAAAAAATAAATCTTCACCAGTAACAGTTCCCGTTTGTTTTCTTTTCTTTTTTTAAACCATTCTTACCTCCCCTTAGGTTGTCCACTTTTTTCTCTTTTTCTCTCTGAATTTAGTTTTTATATTTTTAGTATGTTAATTGCCACAACAGTTGGCAATCGCAATTAGATTAGTTACTTAGTTGTAGAGGTATTTTGTTAAAGTATTCAACTGTCATTTGAAAGTTAAATGAATATACAGAGCCAAATAAAGTCCATAAGTAGGGGAGACCAGGTATGGCTAAACAATGACCATTTCTGTGTGTTATGTATCCCTGCTCTCATCCCCCTTTCACGCTTCACTGTCCCGCCTGATTTTTGCAGAGTATAAAATGCAATATAATTAGATGCAGACAGCACACAGGAGTCTCATTCTTACCCCAAGAGCTGCTTTTACATCGGTTCGGGAGGAAAACAACGTGAATGTTCGACTGTCTGATTAAGTATGTGTCTGTCATGTAGGCCCCTGCCCTCGATTCAATTCAACACGAAAGTAACCATTCTATTCATTCTAAAGAGCAAAGACTTCTCGCCCACGCTTAATGATGTAAAAAGACCTCTAAACATACGCTCCTGTTTTTGAAAAGTAGTCCCTCTCTTCTCTCGTTTATACTGGTGCCCCTCTGACACACTTTTGTCCCACGGAGCAGAGGTGGCGGAACGATAATAAAAACATGAGGCTGGAAAATATGCCAGGATTCCTGAATAATGGCAGCTATTTTTAGGAGCACGCGGACTCAGACAGTCGTTGTCCAAGAGGAACTCCCTTTATGGCAAGCAAGTCACATCTTCACTGGAAAATATTAGAACGTAGACCAGGGCCGTTTCTAGATATGGGAGGGTCCTATACGATTACCATCGGGCCCCAAAAATGTTGACAATACAGTATATGCTAAAAATCTGAAACATCATAACTGTTAGTTTGTTAAAGGGGCATACAAAAGGGGGGTCTGCTTTGGCCCCCTAGAGCTTTGCATGGCCTTGTGCATGTGGACTGCTTTAATCGACTCTGATGCTGACAAATGAAAAATGAGAGTTTTCCTTCCAAAATCAGGTTGCAACAATTGCCAAAAATAGAATGTACGCTGTGGCA
Source organism: Chaenogobius annularis (assembly GCA_015082035.1). Lineage (NCBI taxonomy): Eukaryota > Metazoa > Chordata > Actinopteri > Gobiiformes > Gobiidae > Chaenogobius > Chaenogobius annularis. The sequence goes on from BJKM01000757.1 coordinate 53,316, forward strand.
TTTCTGGAGAAACCAGCTGCACAAAAATATGAAGTTTGTTTATAGGGTGTATTGGGAAAGTCTGTCTTCTGAATGTCAAGGTTATAAACAGCGTGGTAAAATAAAAGTTTATTTATGATTTCTTATTATCCCACAGCTGAGCCTCTGGTCCGACAAGTGAAGAGAACCAGGATCAAGAGGGAGGACTTTCATATCCTGAAGGTGATTGGACGAGGGACATTCAGTGAGGTGAGACTTGATATTAACTATTACTCTGCTTATTATGCTATCTACACTGCCACCGTATTTCGGACGGTGACAAAATCATAACCCTGCTGCTGTCAAATGATAAATGATTGAAATAGGCCTGACAAATCTTTCAAAATAAAGCGTGGATGGAGGATTATTAATGGGGCCTGTTCTTTTGTCCCCCACAACCCAGTTCTGCCACACAACCTCCCCTTTGCATTGGTGGCTATTCTTCTTTTTTCCAAGATCATTAGGGTTAATCATTAAATAAAATAATTGTGATTATTCCGGAACAATTTATAAAAAAATCTTGACAAATTTAGAAGTAAAATTAAGTATTTTTTGTTTCAATATAAAGCCCCAAAAAATACCTAAATGAAAATAACCTTTTTTTTTTCTTTTTCATGAAACAAATTAAAATAACAAACTGATATAATCTTCACATTGAGTCCATTTATTTGTAACACGTATTACCGTCAAGATGATTCTCTATAGCAGGGGTCCCCAAACTTTTTCCTGTAATGGCCACATAACTTTTCCCTTCTCTGATGGGGGGCCAGGGTTAGTTTGTAACAGAAAAAAGTGTGACGATTGCAAACATGTATTGTTTTCCAGAAAGCCACATATAACCAAATATGAATAACCCTTTCCGAGATCAAATAACCCTCTCTGGGTTCTTCACAGAAAAAAATAATTCAGGAAATATATAATAAACACTATTCATCTGAAATCAATAAAAATCAAATAACCCTCTCTGGGTTCTTCACAGAAAGTTTGTGTTGTGCCGTGCACAGTCTGGGTCAAAAGTTCAGCTTCAGTTGTCAGAGCAGAATCTATGACTCATATGAGCATGAATAATGCGTCTCTTGTATTGTTCAGGGGGCCGGGTCAAATGTGGAGGTGGGCCGTATCCGGCCCCCGGGCCGTAGTTTGGGGACCACTGCTCTATAGTGATTTAGTCTCAATTATAATTTAATCCGGAAATAATATTTTGCACATGTCGCAAGATATTGATCTTGCTGTTTTGTAGGAATAAAATGAAAATGTAGGTTTGGATCGCACTACAGGTCGCTGTGGCCCGGATGCGTAACACTCAGCAAGTCTACGCTCTGAAGATCATGAACAAGTGGGACATGCTTCAGCGAGGAGAGGTACACAGACACAGAATTTGAATTATTATGCTTTGCTCCTATGAAGCACTTTTCCATACATTCAGTATGTACAGTACATTATCAATGTGCTTGGTGGTAATAACTTCGTAAAGGCTGCCAATTTGTGCTATCTGCCCTTCAAATGATTAAATGTATTTGCAGACAGCATGCTACCAGGAGGAGAGGGAGGTGCTGCTCAGAGGAGACAGGCGCTGGATCACAGAGCTGCACTATGCCTTTCAGGACGACAACTATCTGGTACGGCCTTATTCTAAACTTTAGCATGGCAATGGATAATTTAACAGCCCTCATATGGTTATAAGATAAGATGAGAACCTTTATTTGCCCCACAATGGGGAAATTATAGTGTTGCAACACAGATTAGACACAGAAACACACATTAGAAACAGAAGTAGAATAATAAAAACAGATAACTTAAAAGTAGAGCAATACATTTTAATAAAAATAATAGAAAAACCACACATTCTTATTTCCAATCCATTCCAATCAAACTTTATTTGTATCGCACTTTTTACCAAAACAAAGTCTCCAAAGCGCTGCACAGAGTACAAAAACAAGCACAAGTGAAATATGTTACTTATTTACAGTAAGTGGCTGATATATGGACAGAAAATATTGCACAGGGATGATTGACATTATGTCACTGTATTGCACAGGAGTATAACAGTATTGCACATGATTATGAAAGCTGAATGACACGTTCAGGACTAACAGTGTTTGTTGTAAAGTCTGACAGCAGCAGAAGGAAAGACCTGCGAAACCTCTCCTTCACACAGCGAGGGTGGATCAGTCTGTCACTGAAGCTGCTCTCCAGAGGGGGTGAGACTCATGGTCCAGCATAGACATGAGTTTAGCCAGGACCCTTCTGTCCTCCACCTCCTGCACCGAGTCCAGAGCACAGCCCAGGACGGAGCTGGACTTCTTGATAACTTTGTCCAGCTTCTTCCTTTCCCTCTCTGTGATGCTGCTGCTCCAGCAGACCACACCGTACAGGAGGTCTGCTGTGACTTTCCTGAAGTCCACGATCATCTCCACTGTCTTCTGGGCGTTGAACTCCAGGTTGTTACCGCTGCACCAGGACACCCGCCGGTCCACCTCCCTCCTGTAGACAGACTCATCCCCGTCCAGGATGAGCCCGATGAGGGTGGTGTCGTCCGCAAACTTGATCAGTTTTACGGAGTCGTGTGCGAAGGGTGCAAAGGGTGCGAAGACGGTGCCCTGGGGCGTCCCCACACTGCAGGTCCGAGTGTCAGACACAGTCCCAGGCTCTCACAGACTGGGGTCATAGTCCAGGAGCCACTCCGCCAGGTCACATTCTACAGCCGTCTCCAGCTTGTCCCTCAGGAGTAGCGGCTGGATGGTGTTGAAGGCGCTGGAGAGATGAAAAGAAAAAAATAGAATCCTCAAAGCGCTGTCAGGCTTCTCCAGGTGAGAGAGAGAGCGGTGCAGCTGGGAGATGACGGCGTCCTCCACTCCGATGCCAGACCAGTATGCAAACTGTATGGCTACATGGCTGAGCTCACGGTGGAGCGGAGGTGGTCCAGGACCAGCCACTCCAGTGTTTTCATCAGATGGGACATGAGAGCCACAGGCCTGAAGCTGCTGAATTCTTTGGCGCGTGGTGTCTTGGGCACTGGTACCACCCTCAACTTTAGGCTTATGCTCCATATCTCATCTGCGCAGGACTTAAGGAGCCTGGATCTGATGCCGTCTGGTCCTACTGCCTTCCTTGTTTTAATCATCTTCAGCTCTCTCCTCATCTATGCTGCTGTGACAGCAAGTGGTTGGCAGGGGGACTGTGTGCTGGGGAGATGGGTGAGTCCAGGTGAAGTGGTAAGATGATAGGCAGAGGCAGAGGTGTGAAGAGGTACAGGTGTGGGCTATTGTCCAGCTGTGGAGATGAGAGCATGCCGCTGTGCTGAGGGAGGGTGGGTGATTGAGAAAATCTCAGGAAGTGATAGTTTAGATCATTTACCCATTGCAAGTCCCGCTCCATCTTGACACGGGGGACTTTGAAACCTAAGATGGTTTTCAGGCTCCTCCACACTCCCTGAATGTTCTGCTGCTGCATTTGCTCCTCCAGCTTCCTCCTGTAGCTGACTTCCACCTGCCTTATCTTCCTCTTCAGCTTCTTTGCACAGTCCTCAGCTCCTCCTTGTTCCCTGACCTGAAAACTCTCTTCTTCTTCCTCAGCAGCACTTTAATTTCACGGTTAATCCACAGCTTGTTGTTTGGAAAACACAGCACCATCTGTGAGTGTACAGTGTTTTCAAAACAGAAGTGAATGTAGTCCGTGATGCACTCTGCGACAATGTTGACGTCCTCCCCATGTGGGTCATAAAGTTCAGTCCAAACAGTGGTGCTGAAGCAGTCCCTCAGAGCCTCTCACTCTCAGCAGTCCACCTCTTCACCACACGGGGCACCACAGGCTGCCTGTGCACAATGGGTTCATATACAGGCCACAGATGTACAAGATTGTGGTCAGAGTTACCTGTGGGTGCTCGGTCTGTAACCTGCTGGTGTAGGAGAGCAGTGCTTCACAAGCATTGTCAGCGTTATGGAAGAAAAAAGTTAAGCAAAGGCTGTACAAAAAGGCTCGTTGGCTTTCTAGACCAATGAAAAAGCTTACTTATTAGGTTTAATATTTTATTAGTGAAAATATTAAACCTGAAAAATATCAATACAAGTTGCGTGGACACAGATATACTGTAGCTGTTATAAAATAGTGGCAAGGTGGCAGAGTGGCTAGCACTCACGCCTCACAGCAAGGAGGTTGCAGGCCTTTATGTACGCCGTTTGCATGTTTCTCCCTGCATCTGGATGGGTTACGTAAGGGCGCTCCGGTTTCACCCATCAAGAGGGGTCCCCGGCTCATTGCTCCTGACAGGTTTCCCCAGCTGCATTGACGGATGGGTCAAATGCAGATAATGAATTCCCTCACGAGAGATTATTAAAGAATACTTTACTGATACTGCACTAGCCAGGAATACATTTGAATTGATTAGATAATTGGATTGTCCATGTGTGTGTTTGCAGTACCTGGTGATGGACTATTACGTGGGCGGAGACCTTCTGACCCTGCTCAGTAAGTTTGGAGATCGGCTGCCTGAAGACATGGCTCAGTTTTACCTGGCAGAGATGGTTCTGGCCATTGACTCTATTCACAGATTGGGATATGTGCACAGGTGAGTTTCATAAATATTCTAAAGGAGTTATAATATTTTAACTTTTAAAGGATTTGAACATTGGAGGGTCCATCACCTCCTTGTCTCAAAAGTTCCACACTAACTAGAGAAAGTGCGTGGTTGAGAAGGCTGCTGGTTCTAAGAACAAGCTTAAATAGCAGTGGAAAAAAGCAGAGAGAGTCAATTTCAATGAATAGCTAAAGGTAATTGGTTGAGAGACAAAAGTTTCTTCTTAAGGCTCGTTCACACCGCAGCGGTCAATTCGCGCTGGCCGCACAAATTGAACACCTGTACAATTTGAAGGCAGCCGTCCTGGCCGCGCCGCCTGGCCACCTGGAACGCGCGGCCAAAAAATAAACTCTCCGCAGCAGACGCGCGGCCGAGGTGGCCAGCGCACATGCACAGTGGAGGGGTTGTGTCCTATGGCAGTTTAGGTTAAGAGAATGGCTTTGGTGTATTTACTTTACAAAGTCCAAAAACTGAGGCGATCGGCTTGGCGGCTTGTCTGGGTCCCGCAGATATTTCAGAGGTGAGCAGAGTTTAGTGAATATCATTATTTTCTCCAAGCGCTGCATCTGGCTGTTTTTTTATTGGTCCGGGGTTTGCTTTTGTCCTTCTTCCAGGTAGTGCGTACATACGTCACTGTCTTCCGGAGAGTGCATAGGTCACTGTAGCATAATCTCTGATTGGTTGCTGCGCCGCATCTGCCGCAGAAAAGTTCAGCTTTGTTCAACCAGAGCGTCAGAGCGGCCAGAGTGGAAAAACGCCCCTGTTGCGCCGTGTCCGACACTCAAAACACAGGATTCGCTCAGCAAAAAACCTCATATCGTCCACATAGACTTTGAATGTAAACTACCCGCTTTGCCGCAGCGGTGTGAACTCGGCTTTGGTTGTATTTACACTTCAGTTCAGCTGGATTTGCCAGGCAATATCTTATTTTATAGACTAGACTTGAGTTACGCATGTTTTGACTGCTTCTTGCAATCTTTCTTTAAAGATAGTTGTGACAAGTAAATTTATTTACCCCAAACTTGGTGCTGTTTCCTTGTAGTGGTAGAACCACAGCAGCATTTCATGTAATTCTAAGTTTAAGAATAACATCCTAGTGTGTGTCAGTAATTAGGCCCCCTCGAACCCGGTTTATAGCCTTGTGCATGCAAATGCCAGAGTTAAGAGATCACATATCACATATTGGAGAGTTGAAGTTTTTATTGTGAAGCTGGGCTCTACTGACTTACAGGGACATCAAGCCTGACAACATCCTGCTGACCGTGGAAGGACACATAAGACTGGGGGACTTCGGCTCGTGTCTGCGGCTTTCTGAGGACGGTCTGGTGAGTGTTAACAGAAATACCTGGTGTCCACTGCACGATTTTTTCAACTTATATGATTTTTGGATGTCACACTACAAGACGTGAGGGTTTTAAAGTTGTAAAACAGCACCCTGTGTAAAAGTTTGTGAGTGCAAATATCACCCTCTAGGCTCTGTGTGTGCAAGTCACTGAAGTTGTGCTGGTTAGCTTACTTTACATGCAGTGTTTTTGCATTTGTAAAAGTAAGTAAATGGAAGTGAAAGGAGAGACTCGTCCCGTTCACGGCTGTGCTCCTCTGCTGTTAGTTTGAGGAGTGCTTGAGTTCACTCTTGGTCACATGTTTGACAGAGTTTGAGTGTAGACCAAGATTCCAAAATATTCGACCGTTTTGATATCAAACGCAGCTTGTCTCTGGTTGTGACAGCTCCAAGTTTAATAATGGTTCTTTGTTTTGTCTTGAGCAACAATCCACAATTTTGACTCAGGGAACAAGATTTTTTTCAAAGATCAGAGAAATCTTTATCACAGACGTTGGTGTTAAGAGTTAATATAGACCACAACCGTTTGCTGCTCTTTTGTTTACTTTTTGCGTGACAGGCATGATCGTAGCAAGATTTGGGTTTTCAAACGTTCAAACTGTTAACATTGGTCGTTTGCTTTCCTCAGATTCATTCGACAGTGGCGGTGGGGACCCCAGACTACCTGTCCCCCGAGATCCTGAAGGCCATAGATGGAGGAGGAGGATACGGCTGTGAGTGTGACTGGTGGGCCCTGGGCGTCTGTGCCTACGAGATGCTGCTGGGGTGCACTCCTTTCTACGCTGAGTCCATCACAGAGACGTACGCCAAGATTATACACTTTCAGGTAGGACCATCATTTTGTAAATACTTCGATGGGACCTATGAACTGCAAACTGGAAGAAGAGTTAAACATTTTGATGAAAGAGAAAACTCATTATGTCAGGCTTTTGTTAAACTACTTCAGTCTTCACAATGATTGCAGTTTGATGGTGCGGTAGTATTGTAGTTAGTGACTAGGTTTAGCTTTGCCAACTGTGCTGATAATATGTACATTCACGTAGTTCAGTTCCACCTTAATGTTGCTGCGTCTGTAATCACACATTTCATTATGGCTGAGCAAGAATTAAAGTTGTGAGAAGAAATATTTAGTTATTTTAAGCAAAGCTTTTAATGAAATAATGCAAAGTTTTCAAAAAATTCTATAAATCATAACGTTCTGGATATAGAAAGTTCCCCATGGAGATAGATGATAGAATGTCAAGATTCAAGATTAGGTTAATCGATAATTGTGATTATTCTGGTCACAAAATAATCATAACAACCAAAAAATAAAAATCTTGAATAGTATTTGCCATTTCAATCCAATACCAACCAAAGCTGATATCGATACAGATTCCATAACAACGTTCACAGTCAGTCAAACTAACTTCTTTTATACCATACAATCAAGAATACGCAAGAAAACTGATACGTATACTTTTATGGACAAAGTGAAACATCTCCAATTGGACCCAGATGACCTGATGATTTCATATGATGTGTCCCTTTTCACCTGCATCCCGACACCTGAGGCAGTAGCAGCAGTTAGGATGAGGCTGCAGGAAGACACCACCTTACAGGAAAGGACCAAACTGACACCTGAACACATCTACAAACTACTAGACATCTGTCTTAACAGCACATACTTTCAATTCCGGGGACATTTTTACAGACAAATTCACGGCTGTGCCAGGGACTCGCCTGTCCCATAGTGGCCAACTTGTACATGGAGCATCTTGAGAAGAAGGCACTGACCTCCTTTTCAGGCATTGCTCCAAGTCTTTGGTACCGTTACGTGGATGACACTTTTGTGACAATTAAGAAACAAGAGCTGGAAACCTTCTCAGAGCACATCAATGCAGTGGACCCGCACATCAGGTTTACAAGAGAAGATGCTAAGGAGAACCGCTTGGCCTTTCTTGATTGTTCCACTATCAGAGAAGACGGGAAGCTCCAGATATATATATGTATATATATATATATGTATATAGGAAACCCACCCACACGGATCAGTGCTTTGGCTCTAACCACCCACTACAGCATAAGCTGGGCGAGATCAGAATACTACAACACAGAGCACAAGAGGTGCCCACCAGCTCAGAGGGTAAGAGGAAAGAGGAAAAACATGTCCGGAATGCTCTCTCAGCCTGTGGAGACCCGACTTGGGCTCTTAACAAGGTGAAGAGAACCAAAAAGCAGGACAAAAGGGACAAAAGGGAAACAGAACCAAGAAGAAGGGGTGTCTCTATCCCTTATGTCTCAAGACTGCCAGAAAAACTGCAAAGAATTTTTAGACAACACGAAGTCCCTGTTTATTTCAAACCAGGGAACACTTTAAGACAAAAACTGGTTCACCCTAAGGACAAGATGCAGACACAAAAAACAGAGCAATGTAGTGTATTCTATCCAATGCAGTGAAGAAAGTTGTAAAGAGCGGTACATAAGGGAGACTAAACAGCCACTTCACAAGAGGCTTTATCAGCATAGAAGACCCAGAGGACCCAGAGCGCTGTGATCTTCATCTCAAAGCCACAAACCACTCTATTGAAGACAGTGAGGTGGAGATTCTGAGCAGGAGGAGAGATGGTTTGAAAGAGGAGTTAAGGAGGCAATCTTTGTTAAAAAAGAGAATCCTTCCTTAAATCATATGGAGGTAAAAACCCTGGAGACGCCGGAGGCCTTCTAATGCTAATCAGGTACTCAACAAGGAGGATGCGAAAGTCAGTGTACAATAGGATGTAAATTGGCCCATCCCAGTTAGTTTCAAGTGAAACCAATAACTCCCTTTATCAGGCCCTGTGGGCAGGGCTTACACAGAGTAGTTAAAGACCCGAGATCTCAGACTTGTTTCACAGATTGAGAATGACTCTTGGATGAGGTCAAAACGTTTTGTTTTTCTAAAAAACAGAGTCCAGATGACTACAACTGAATCTTTTTCTACAATGGAACACTGCTGGACGAATGAGGGATTACACGATAGACAATCTTAATTTACTCTTTTTTAAAATAAGTTTAATGCCAATGGAGCAGTTTAGTCAAATCCATCATAAATCATTTGGAATCTAAAAGAGATGACTTACATTACTAAATATACAACATTACAAACGCTTGCTTGTTGCCCGTGGTAACAGAACTCTGACGGCCTTTCTGTTACAAAAACGCACTAAACAAATTCAAAGAGGAGATTACAAGTGCTGGCCTGTTGTTTTAATCCACAGGAGTAACTTTGAGTTCCCCCCATCTGGCCCGGAGCTTTCGGACAGGGCCCGCTTGTTCATCACGGGTCTGATCTGTGAGCGGGACGTCCGGCTGGGGAGGAGGGGCGTTGAGCGACTTCAGGACCCACCCCTTCTTCAGCGGAGTGGACTGGAGCTCCCTGCACAAAGCCCCTGCACCCTACGAACCAGAAGTGACAAATCCAACTGATACGTCCAACTTTGATGTAGTGGACGACTGCCTAAGTGAAATGGTACTGGAATTAATAGAGATATATTTTGCTTGATTAGCTATTTGTTCATTTTGATTTAAGTCTTTGCTCATGCTTCATTGAGGCTAATTAAGGTTATTATAAAGTGGTAAATTTGAGAGAAGACTTGAATTATTGAACTTGTTTAGCAGCTTTAATTCTGTTTATCTTTGATCTTCTTCACAGGTCGTACTGTGCATCCTCACAGGTCCTGTTTGGTGCAATTATTTGCTACATTTTAGTATAGTTTACTTGTTTGTCTCCAAATGTTTCACTTCTCACTGTTGTCAGCAGTGGGCATCAAGCATATAATCCACGCACAATTGGAATGTTGCAAACAGTGAGAGTATATTCAAATGCTTGCACTTCTAACCATGTTATTATTGTGTTCCTTCATCAAAAACATACCTGGAGTTGAGTTCAGCTTCATTCACTCTAGTTTGATGAATCCGGTTTAGTCCTCTCCCCTCCGAGCGTAAACAAACAAACAAATTTGTGATTTTTCTGACGAGTGAAACGCACATCCACAGTCCAGGTAGTTTTACTAATGCAAGACCATAAAAGTGAAAAGACAGAAGGAAGTCTGCACAGCTAAATTAGCTCCCAAATGTATTATCGTCACAAGTGGGTGACGATAATCGGGTGTATGTATTTCCCGTTCGACCAACATTTGACCTGCTTACATGGTATCTATTCTATGTACGTTGTATTTTACTTAATCTGCGGCAGCATTTTTTGCCACCACCTTCAGATTGGCCAACATACATATGCAGTACATTCATCATTTAAATGTTTCAGTATTCTATCTATGTACTCTGATGTTTGTACTGTATTGTAACATTAATGAAAATGTATTGTGAACTCTGATTTTTGTAAATATTGTAAATATCATGTGACGTGCAATCAAACCCTATATAGAGTGCCAGGTGTGTTTGGCCTTTCTGCCCGATCTGGGATGTCATAGGTCAAGCTCCGAGACAGTTTGTTCTGTTTTTAAATCCACAAATCATCACCAGACTTGTTCTGAGCATTTTTGGCCCCAAATCACGAAACATTACAACTGTGTGGCTGCATTAGCATGTCAGAAGCTAGCATTTGTTTATCTCACCTCTGCAGCCAGTAGATGGAGTGAAAAGTCACTTCTTGATGTGGAAATGCCACAGTGTGACATCAAGTCTTTTTGTTTTTTGTAGTTCCAAAACATGAGATGCCAAAGTACGGGTACTCTCAAAAGCATGTTTAAAAGACCAAATAATGCATAAATATTTGTCCTTAAAAATGCCATGTTCTTCAAAGTATCTTAGAGCCACAATTAAGCGTAATATCAGTGAGTTATGCTTAGAGATAATAAATAATAGATGATAATATATTTTATTTTTGTTATTTTTCCCAGGTAATATCTGTGAAATTAAAGTTTAGTGGCTTGGACCAATGGAGACAGACTTTCCAGCTACTAAAATGTATTTGTTCTATATTTGATCAAACTTCAGCTCATAGAAACGAATCTTTATTTTTTTGCCCAGGAGACACTTTCAGACGTTGATGGACCGAGCTCCAGTGGGGGTGCACCTGGCCTTTGTTGGATACTCCTACACCGCCACCAGGTGATTGACTGATTTCACCTCCACACTAGAACTCACAGAACTCTACTTTGCCCCACCGGCCCCAGCGACTAACTGTAACTTGTTTTATAGCCAGACGGGGGCCATGGACCGCAGTGAGGACATCATGCTGCAGATTGACCACACACGGCTCAGGGAGTGTGAGAGGCTGTACAACCCGGAAAGACTGGTGAGAAGACAAACCTTTGAGATATTTGATGGATGTGTATAAATAGAATCCCATGGCTCTCTTTGGTCTTGGTTCTTTATTTCCATGAGTACTGTTTAGCTGCGCCGCACAGTCCAGAGCACCTATTATTTTTACTGTTGGTCTGGGTCCAGACACTGTGCAGAAATGCCCTACTTCATCTCGCTGCACAACAGCATAACTGCCTTTATAACACTGACACAGGCATTAGCTGTTTGCATAAATTCTGTTCTTCTGTAGTTGGAAAAGTCACACCGTCAGTCTACATCATACAACATTTTAAAATTCATTTTAAACACCAAGCAAAAGTCTCAATAGGTTGTGTTCATCTCGAAATCACATTAGAAAATCTCCATTGTTTAAAACTGAGCTGGAGCAGGTCAGAATTCTCAGGTAGAATTCACTGTTTGATTGTCAGATTGCAGATTTGTTGACCTGGTTTAAACCTGGTTCATATCTCTGTAATTATTGGGCCTATCCACGGGAAACAAAAACTGGCACAAAGTTCAACGTCTTCTCTGCCAGCATGAATAAACAAAAAATCAGAAAGTGGTGCCATTATTCAATTCAAAAAGCGTGATTGTTGTCAGTTAAAAGGAACTTTAAACCATTAGATTAATGTGACCACTTTGTGGAGGCAATCCCAAACAAAAAAATAAAATAAAAAATTAATAAATAAATGATAAAAAATAATGAATAAAGCTAATCGTTTGGGATTTTTGTTTAGCATATTTTTTAAAAACAGCAAAAAAAACAGTACATTTCCCATAGAGTTACATAGGTCCTTGCCCACCCTCTGAGATTGTGACGTTATCAAATTCTAAAACATGAACACAACCTATTCTCAATACCAAATTTTAAGTCATAATATATAAAGACCCACTTTTTTAGGTAATAGAATGTAAATTGTATGTATTGTGAAATTATTGTCAAGCATTATTGTGACCAAATTGTGCTATGCAACTACGTTTAGCTTGCTTGAAGAAAATAATTGTCTTTTCTTTGCTATTATAAGCAGAGGTGTATAGTACTCGGTTACATTACATTTTTCAAGAAATTGTACTTCTTTGACTAGGTTTCAGACTGCATACTTAGGTTAGGTGTTAGGTTAGGTGTCTTTATTAGCACTGTTAGGTAAATTTAGTTTGATTAAGAGGCATCAAACATACAGCAGAACATGCACACAATAACCAACTTTTACTCCTATTTGAGTAACATTTGCGTAGTTGGAAGTACCAATACTCTACAAAGTTTTTGGTTCCTTTTCCACTGTGAGTAAAATCCACAAGTGACAAAAGCTTTATGTTGACAATATTAGATGATTTGAACATTTGTGTTTCTTGCGCCGCTCCTTCAGATACGATTTAGTTTTTCACATATTTATGTCTATCTTTTTAAAAGACGAGATTTTGAGCATTATTATTCATTTTTTAAATCCTTCCAATTACATAAACAATCAATCCAGACAAATACTCATACATTTACTCTTACTTGTGTAAATACTTTTACAAATACTTTTTTACTCTTACATTTATTGGAGCACTACATTGTACTTTTACTTACACTACTTTGTACTTTTATGAGTATTATGATTTTGAATTAATCTTAATTAAGTACAATATTTGGCTACTTAACCCACCTCTGATTATAATGTGGCGTACTGGTGCTGATATTGATCAAGAACATTCAAACATTGTGTTGTAGAAAGGTGCAACTTTGTCCCATTTGTGTTTCCATACTTGTCAAATTAGTTTGGATGCCACAGATCGTTTGGATGAGTACACAGACACGGTGACGTCATACATGTGATTCTGTGAGGACAGCTTTATAACCGTCACACACCAAAGTCACTTTCAATAATGACAAACCCTGGTTCACACCTAAAACTGAGGCAGTTAAGGCAGCAGAAGGAGGCAGCGCACAGGGCTGGAGACAGCGGGCGCTGCAAAGATGTGAAGTATGGATTTAAGCAAAGAGGTGTTGAGAGCTAGATCACAGTACATTACGCGTCTGAAGCAGCAGTTCTCTGACAAACAACCCTGCCACCTTGTGGAGAGAGCTCCGGCTTCTCATCAACTATACAAGAAACCCCACAGGACTGTGTACTTTCTCCTCTGCTCTTCTCCCTGTACACAACCTTCTGCACCTCCAGCCACGACTCCGTAAAACTGATCAAGTTTGCGGACGACACCACCCTCATCGGGCTCATCTCGGACGGTGATGTCATTGACAACCTTTACCCCAGGACATCAGCAGTAGCTTGCCACCCCATGTGTTGATTTGAGTAAAAAAATGCTACTTTATATACTTGCAGTATTTAGAAAGTCTATATATAAATTCATTGTAATCTTATGTTTATCACAGTATGCGTTAATAAAATGGACTCACTAAGGTTATGTTGTGTTCTGCGGCAGTTATGGCAGCTCCGGGGTTCTTTGCCCGACAACCTGAACGTCCTGCTGCAGCTACCCGTGTCTCTGGGACATGGGCCAACTGTCTCCACAATGTCCACTACTGTGTCCACAATCTCCACCATGTCCACAACTGTGTCCATGGTCTCGACTGTGTCCAACGTGTCCACTCAAACCACAGAGGAGGATGAAGAGGTGGAGGAGGACACCCAAATATCTGCTGTTCAAGAAGACCTGCACAGGTACGTGAAGAGAGATGGGAACAACAACATTTTTGTCCATATGGTTAAGATTATATGTATTGAAAGCAGCTCTTGGAGTCAAAATGAGACTGCAGTGCGCTGTTTGCATCTAATTGAAAAGCGTTTTATTGTTTATTGTTTTCATGCTAGTTGTTAAAGGGGACATATTATGCTAAATCAACTTTAATGAGCTGTTAACATTGTTACAACAGCGTTTCCTCATCATTAGTTTACTCAAAGTTGTGTTTTTGATTAATTCCACCATGTTTAAGTAATCCTGTATTGTCCTGCAGCTGAAGCTTTTGAAAATTCCAGTTTTCCCCTAACCCCTATCCTCATCCACATCCCTGTACTTATTTTGTGATGATTTGAAAAACGCTCTGAGTGATACATATAAGCTTCTAAAATGTCACGTAGCCACCAAAGTAGTCAATGACAATCTGCTGCTTGTTAAAGTGAAATGCCACTATGAAGAGGCGGGGCTTTTCAGCTCTTTTGAACAGGAAGTCAGTGTATGAACTTTCTATTACTTAGCAGCTTTAGATCGATATTGCAGTTTACAATTAACAACATGTACAATCACTGTCCACTTATGTTATACTTTAATACTAAGCACCTGAAGAAAAGCACGTCTCCTTTCAATCCCTCAAAACATGTAAAAGCAGTGCTTGGAGTCAAAATGAGACTGCCTTGTGTTGTCTGCATCGAATTTGAAAGCATTTTGTTCGAGAACCTTGAAGTGCACTGTTAGCATGCTAGTTGTTGTTAATTTTTACTAGCATTTACAGTTCAGGCCTCTAAAAGTTGTCAAAGGTCTTTTATAAAGTCATCGCAGTGAGTAAATGGGATGTGACCACTGGACCACTGCAAACCATTTAAAAATGAACTACTTATGTTTTCAAAATGTCATTAAATACATTTTTAATTCATGTTTTTAAGACTGGAAAAATCAGGTTTATCGCCAGTTGATAGAAAAACGTGATAATACAGATGGTTTGGGCTGATACCAACCCAATTAATTGACAGTTAAAAGTCATTGTTGAGTGTCCAAACTGTTTGGTGTTTTATTTTAGATATTAATTAATATGTAAAATGGACCTTTGAACTAAAGGCTAATTACCCTAAGTAATGTGTGTTTCTGGTAAGCATCAAGTAACACTAAACATCTTCTTTTGCATGTTATTGGTGAGGAAATCAAATAAATGACATAAAAAGCATGAAAATAACAGTTTATATGCTTTAATATGGGGATTGGCTTCATATAATTAATTTGTACGAGACGGAATGTTAGCACTCCGGCTAGCATTGGCCAAGTGATCAAGTTTTCATTGGACCTAGTGAACTCGTCGAGGAGATGGGAAACTATTCAAGCATTCTGTTATGGTTTCTAAGGTATAAAAAGCCAAAGACCAAAGTAATGTGTTTAGACTCATATCAGATATATTCATATTTGAAACATGACCTCATTGGCACTGACTCTTTCCTTTTCTGAACGGCCATCGCTGACAAACTAAATCATCGAGACTGCCCCAAAGTTAGTTTTGATGTCATGGCATAAAATTGTAAGTGCGCTGCTGCCCAAATAATTTTTTTTTTTAACTGTTCAGGCGTCTTGAGGAGGCGGAGAGGAAGTGTGGTGAGCTGGAGCAAAAGATGGAGAAACTCAAAGGAGAACTGGAGGACTGCAGGGCCACCAAGGCGACAGGCAAGAGTCAGATACACCTACAGGAAGAAGGTATCACTGGTTTACTTCGTTTATTTATGCTCTATGGGTTTTTTTTTTAGCTTTCCTTTATCAAAAACTTAACTGGAGTTTTGTTTGTTTTTTTTCATTCATGCATGTTTGAGGATCCTGTATGAGCATCCTATGGCCGTCTCCTTCTCAAAAAGCTGAAAGCGTCTTAAACCACCCAAACACTATCAATTTTTACCACCTTATAATAACTACAACTTATTTTACCTTAAAAAAAGGAACAAAGAATAAATTTATAATGAACATATAGTTTATTAAGATATTTACTGCTTAATTCAGGTTAGGAATTAGGATTAGTTTTAGTTAAGTCATTACTAAGCCTGAACTATTCTTAATAAACCCTTTGTTCGCTATGAATTAAGTCTTTTGTTCATGTTTTACTAAGGCAGGAATAAGTGTAGTTATTTTAAAGTGGTAAAGACTTTTTTTTTGCTTACAATTCTAAGCTAACTTTGATGCTAGCGGACATTTTAAAAACTGTTTTAAACCACTTCACTCGCAATTGGTTCTAAAGGGAATTAAATATTCAGGCAGTTTATTATGCTCCACTAAAATGTTGTGCTTTTTTTTTTCCCGTATTGATTTTCCCCCCCCATTTGTAACATAGAAAATGCAATGTTAGCAGCATGACAATTGTCCACATGATGCTAAAAGGAATATTAAGTCCCAAATCATAAAAACAAATCTGAATAAAGCATCATATTTAAAGGTTCTTCACTGTCTCAAAATGTGAAAACCAGAACTAGTTCACTTGTTTTGCATTCCTAGCACCCTAATTATTCACCCCAATTAGTTTAGAAGCACTTTTCACAGCTTTCAAAGACCAGAACTGAGTTTTGCTGACAATTACAACAATTAGCATGCTAACCGCGCACTTCCTGGTTTTCAGAGTATCTAAAGGCTCTATAATTACATGCAGACAGCACATTTTGACACTAAGAGTTGCTTTTACAATATATCTGTATTAAAACAAATTTTGCTCAAGTTCAAAAACATTAATATAGTTGAACTGTACATTTGCTAGTGTAGGGGAGACCGGGGGTGGTTGTGTCGTGGGTTGTTTGATGTTCCATACGTTAAGTGAAGCATCCTGTTCATTATACCATCCTATTTTTTTCAATCAAACAAAAAACATTGCAGGATGGAGGAAATATTTCTTTTTTATGGGTGCGAGTAATTGGCAACAGTGTGGGTGGTTTTTGTCATGGATCGTAGTTTTGAATATATATTTTATTTTTGGTTAGCTCAAACGTTTTGTCAGGAGGTCAGCAGGTTGAGGCAGAGAACAACATACCCCTCACGTCTGGGACAACCCACCATGACGTCGTCACGATGGATTTTGTTGTCTTTAATGGTTCGAACATTTCAACCCAATAGGAAATGAATAGCAATGCACTTCAAGCCAAGACGTTAGGCTTTCAAAGGATGCGTGACTTCTGGAATGTTTTGATGATGAGCAATTCACTCCAAACTTAAAAACAGCACCTACACCACCTGTTTCTCCATCTTTAGACACCTCCCTTAGATCCGAACAATACATAGTCCATTTAACCTGGCCCTGTTTTTAGTAGAGCAGATATCTGAAGTAGACCACCGCGCAGGCACTTTACAGTCAGCTCCTCTTCAGAAGGTTGGAATGGGTTCCAGACAATATGAGACACTTTGAGTAAACAGAGCGCTCAGGCTCACAGCGTGTGCTTACACTGAGCCTGAGTCAGAGTAAATAGTCCCAGAATAGCCCGGTCTGATGGAGCGTGGAGGGGACGTGAACAATGACTCGGTGCAGAGGTGAGGGGCTTCCTGCTGGAGAAACTGATGCCTAGAAATGTTAGTATTGTAACTGGTCATAATGGTTTTCAGAGTGATGAAAAAATTTAAGGCAATGAACAATCCAAAACAAATAAGTATATTAATTTTGACTGCTGAAAAGTACTCAAAAATGTCACTCATTAGCAGGAAGTTGAAACCATGAATTAGCCAAAATATGGGAGTTTGTTTTTTTTAATCTTTTTTTTTTTTTTATATATATATTGTCGGAGGATCATGGAATAGAACGGTGCTGGGCAATAACAAAAAATATTGCAAACAACTCCCCAAAACTATTGATCACCATTAGAATAGAACATTTTAAAGAAAATTCCAGGGCTATTTAACAACATTTAACACAAGATTATAATTGATTAATCAAACTCTGCTCCAAACAACACACTTTTACTCCCACAGGATTGGATTTTGATTATAATAATAAATATAATAATAAATAATAATAAAATGAGATGAATTGCACAGCCCTAAAAAGCACTTAGGTAAAGAAAGTAAACAACAAAAACAGTTTGTTTTCTTCATGTTGGTTGCACTGAAAAGAGACAAAAGGAATGTTTCGGATATTCAGTCTGCATTTTACCTTGTGTCTTTATGTCAAAGTTTATTTCTAAAGCACACTTGCAACTTTAATAGCCCAAGTGCAATAAAATACACTAGAAGTACATAAAATACGATCAATTACAACTACACGTGAAGTTAATGAAAATAATGACTCGGCTCAGTTCATGTCAAAAGACCAGAGAGAAAAAGTACATTTTTTACAAAAAATTAAATTGCGCTAGTGTCTCAGCAGATCTAACATGGAGGAGTTGAGAGGAGGACCACAGGGTGACAGACCATTTACACACTTCAAAACCATGAGCAACATTTTAAATTGGATTCTCTGGATAACTGGAAGCCATTGCAGTGATGCCAGGACTGGAGTAATGTGTTGGTGACGCCTTGTACCTGTGGGCAGCCGGGGCCAAGTGTGCTAGTGTAGTGCAAAATGCGCCGATACTCTACCTCCGTTGGGAGCTCAGAGAAACAGCAAACAAGAGACAAAGAGGGGAAAGTGTCTCGCCCAGGGGCACAACCGCAGTTTGCATAACAAAGCAGTGTTTGAACCGCCAACTTTTGAGTTAGACAAATGCATCTGCTGCCCACAAAGAAAACTATATACGGTATATCTGGTCTATCAGCTAATCAGTCAGTCTATTTTTAATAGTTTTTTTGTAAGACTATTCTGAAAAGTGCTCAGTTACATTTATTGAAGTAACTTTTTGTATTAAGTTACGAAACTCAAAGCTGTGGTCCCTATTCTGATTTGAACAGTTGTGTTGCTTGCAGCGCTCCTTCAGATATGATGTCGTTTTCTAATGTTTGTGTCTGTGAAAATACCAGATTTTGTGCATTACTTGATGTTTTATGTACTGGAGCAGCCACTTCCTGCTTGTTTCCATGGAAATGTGGTTCCTATGGCTTTAACATTCCGCTGTATTACATAAAACTGACCTCATTCCATGGAGAATGTTCAGAAGTATGGTTTTAACTTTCTATTTCCATGGAATTATGCAAGTGACTTTACATCTCCAGAAAGTTACAGATTGTGCCTTTTAATTGAGCAATATTGTTTTTGAAGTAATGGTAATTCAGTACACTTTTGTCGACTCTACCCTACTTTGGATAATATCACAAAAGATGTCTCTGTGAACCTTCTTCTTCTTCTTCTTCTTCTTCTTCTTCGTCTCCGCCTTATGCATGTTTTTTACTCACCATGCTGCAGCTAACTTGCTAAAACTCCAAACATATGCTTTATCACACATGGCATCTGACAGTGCTTTCTCTCGTCCAATCACAGAGCAGCCTGCCCACTGTATGGATGCACCCGCAGATGTAAGCTTTGAATTTACACTTTTTGTTTTGTTTTTTGTTAGAGTCTTCTCTTATTCAATGTTATTTAAATGGTCTTTTAAACAACAGAAATCATAAGTAAAGCAGCAGCAGAGGGCCAGCTGCTTTCTGTTGACTGCTCCGTCCTGTGTTTCAGAGGGAGAGAGCGCCCCCTGGCTGCCACTACCCGCTGGTGATCCCTCTCCTCAGGCACATGCCTCTCTTCCACAGGGTACGTCACCAACAATTTCATCTTTTTTTTTTTTTAACAATGATACACCTTAATTAGCCTTAATAAAACATCAACGAAAACTTAATTCATACAGAACAAATGTAATGTTTGCTATTTATACAGGAAAAGTATTCAAATAAAATAATCAGGCCTGACGCAGTTGAAAAAGGTTTTGCAGTGGGTTCCTGTTCTGACTTTTTTTTTAACTTCATATATGAGGCGTTTATGTATGTACTAGAAACGTTCATGTTTTGCTACAGTATTAATACCTAGATACTAATTGATACTAGATCATCATTTTAACTAGTATTGATACTGAAAATCATATCTAAGACACAATTTGACCTTTCTTTATTAGTTTTAGAATGGTCTTGAACTATATCATTGTGTTATTATTGTGTGTTAAAAATTTAAATGTTCAAGTTGGCCCTTACAAAAACATTTATGCCTTAAACCGCGCCGACGATTAAGGACTGAACTAATATCATAACAGACATACACACAATGGAGAGGACTCAATTTGAAAATAGACAATAAAAAAAAAAAACTATGGACAAAATGGGACAATTGCTCTGAATTAAATATTCTCTAACTCTTCTTTTTTGTGTCTTTTTTTTATTTTTTTTTTTTATTCCACTCCCTTATTTTATACTTTTTCTCCTTTTCTTACCTGAAGTTCTCTCTGGTCCCGCTCGTTCTTCTTTCTTCTTTTTTCTCTCTGTTGTTTTTGTTGTTCTATATTCTAATAAAAAATAAAATAGCGAAAGAAAATGTATATACATATCGTACATTCTATGTGGGTGATATATACTGTTTCTCAATGCTAATTTTGCTGATACAGTATCGATATTGCGGGCTGCTGTATCGATATTTGAGTATGTTTTGTTATGTTTCAACTTTACTAAATTCTATTGTTCAGATAAAGGAAACTTGGCTTACTCAGTGCTTTAATAATTAAAGTTAATGTATTTGATTTTACGTTTGTGCAAAGAAATACTGTTGTTAAGCTGTATTTGGTTCTTTCAAAGTCTTATATCATGTGCAATATAGTAATTATAGCATGTATTGCAATATTGTGATCATTTGTGTGAGGGACAATGTTGTTCTCAACCCGACATTTTATTGTCTACAAAAAGTGTTTGATTAATATTGATTTTCAAACTCAAAAATTCAAGTTGTTTTCTTTCCCAGCTGGACAAAGTCTGAACCAGGACTAAACCAAGTCCTGTGGAGATGAATGCTTTGAAATATGAAAAATTATATCCGTGAATGTATTTATTTCTTCATGTAATTCTTAAATCTTTACAAAGGTTATTCCATCACCATGCCTCTAAATATCATGTGTTTGTAGGTGCGACCGCCACAGGTGACGAGTGAGTGCTACCTGCTGGTGTGTTGCAGAAGGAAGATGCTGACCAGAAGGGGGCGCTGTGACTCAGAGCTCTTGGAAGACTAACCACACCAAACAACGTGAACGGCAGGCAAAGACTCTGTTAGAGCTGCTGATGTCATGTTTAAGTGAACGTGGACGAGCTCACATCTAAAAATAACTTTAAAGGCACTGTACGTGATTCTGACTGTTTTGAAATGTGAAAATACCAGATTTTTTGCATGTTATAACATAAAATCTATTTTGCCCCAGCACAGATATATTGTAGAAGCATGTATTCGGGTGAAAATTAGACCACAACGCTTTCTCTGTATCTTATAAGGCATTTTATTCTCCGCGAAGCAGAAAGCGCGCCTTTAGCATGCTAATGTTTGTTAGCTTTCCCTGGGATGACTCGTGAAAAGTGCTTTTAAACTCGTCGCGGTGAATATTGAGGATGCTGGGAACGCATTAGATAAGTGAGTGATACATGTGGAGCCGTTTTTCACATTTCAAAACGGTAAAAAAATCAGGTACAGCGCCTTTAACCCAGACACTAAGGAGGACATGAAGACAAGAGCTCTGAACTGCCTTATGTCAAACGTTAAGGCTGCAAAAACATGACATGACTTGAATTCAGTACAACTTTCTTGATTTGAGTTGTTTTCATTATTTTCGATTTATTTAAGTTTCCTCAGCCACGAGTTTCGATATCATTTACACAAGCTGTGCGTTCATTGACTCCACTGAAAACGCTGGTTCTGTGCTGTGATTGGCTGTCTCAAAGTTGACTCCATGATGTAAACGAGATGTTCGATGTAACAAGATTACTTCTGTTGAATATAGTGCAGTGTCTCAGTAGGGAACACAGCGATGATTGCCGGACAAATCTGAGTACTGCAGCTTTTCACAATCAAAATATTTTGTCTTAACCTCGTAGTTTGCGTCTAAATGCAGATAGAATTAGTCATAAATGATGCGTTTTCCTGACCACCGTTGTCGTGTAAACAGGGCCTTTGTGGATTTAGATTTTAAACTTGTTTAAATGTATCTTACAGTGAGTTAAGTAAGTAAATTGAACTAAATGTAGTGTAAAATAAAGTTACTGTGGCTAGTTTAAGTGCAGTTTAAGCAAAACTAGCAGTTAATAGACTAAGATCATTAGATTAAAGGGGCTGTATCCAATTATGTTGAGGTAATAAAGTCTAATATTTTTTGCCCCATCACAGATATTGCAAAAGCAGCTCTTATCGTCATAATGAGACCACTCTGTTTTGTCTGCATACGAAGCAGGAAGTGCGCTGCTAGCTTGCTTATGTTTGTTAGCTTTACCATGACTCTGCTACGCACTCTCAAAGTTGCTGCTTATTAATTAATCATTTTGGATGATTAGGATGCTTGGAATACATTAAGAAAGTGAGTAATAAATTTGGACCACTGCAAACACTTTAAAATTAAATAGTTATGTTTTCCAAGGCTTAAAGACAGTAAAAATCAGGGAGGCTACAGCACCTTTTAATATTTTCCCATATTTCTCACTCGGTTGTTGACAGACTTTTTTTTTTTCTTCTTGAAATAAAGATAATCATAAATAAATAAAATAATCATAATCCTCCAAAAATTACCCAAAAAATGAATTAAAAATACAATCTAAACTAGTAAAAACGACTTGAATCAGGATGAATTTGAACTCAAGTCATTATAACTCATATTATTCCGTTTCTGCAGTGTCGGTCCAGCAGTGACCCTAAACCTACTTGAATTATTACTATGTCTGCGGCAAAGGCATATTATGAGTGCTGCATAACCACAACAGTGCATGCAGTTGGGTGTTTTGACAGAATCTGCACCAGAATCTGTACTGGCTTGCTCTGTGTAAAATATATATTACTGTGTGTCTAGTTTTCTCTGTCAAACGATGGCACTTATAATGAAATGCGTGTGCTTTAAAGGTCCCATATTATGCAAAACTGATTTTGAGTTTTTACCCAAGTTATGTTCATCCCAATTGGCAACATATCTGGATGTTGTCGTTCGCACATTTTGGACACAATGTCCTTTTTGAAGGCTGAAAGTCGCCTGTTCCACTTTTCTACATCAGACCACGTTTCCCTTCAGTTTTGGTTTATACACGAGCGTCTACAGACCACACTTCATTTTGATCACTTTGGTGCGCAAACCTTTTTATGTCAAAATAACGAAAGCATTTTTGTTGACTTTTTAACCAAACTATATATAATTTTACGTACTAAAACACAATACACAAAAAATATGTCTTATTTTTTACATAAGGCATAATACTGGACCTTTAATATTTGTTGTAATTGACACTACTGGGGGAATATGTCAGGATATAAAGGTGCACTGTATTTATAACTTTTCTGGTGGCGGGTCTCCATGGAGATGTGATCGCCTGGAATGTTCCACGGTATGGCATTGAGCCTGTACATCTTGCATTGATTCAAGTGGTGGTGGTGTCACGTACTGTGGAACATTCCAGGCAAAAAATAACAGCAGATCCACTATAAGTTTCATAATGCATCTTTTATGAAACAATGAGACACTTTTGTGAACAATCTCGCACTTTGATCAATGTATAAACAATATTCTTATGTATTTTTTTATTTAGCTCACTTCATAGTGGCATTTGCACTCTGGTATAAGATGTATTGAACATTAAATGCTGTCACTGGCTGGATATGCACAAGTGATGAGCCGTGTGGATTTGGAATGAGTGCGCAAATTTAAAGAGTATTTTAATAGTGTGAGATATTGTGTTTTATTAATTTATGTTATTTGTTTAGCTTTAATAAAATGCTAAGTATTTCATAATTGATTGATTTCATTATGTAGTTCAAACAGACCGGTGATAGTATGTTATTGTTTATGATATCCACCTTGAATCTCCCAACATCCATACATGAAGAAAAGGTTCAGCGCAATCCTTCTGTTTCTTCTAGTTTCGTAACGACACAGTGATGCGTCAACAGGAGCAGGAGAAATCACTGTCTGATTCTAAACAGACGCTCCAGGAATAGGATGCACCCGTATGCAAATTAGGACACAAAGCTACCGTTGGAAACCACCAAAGGTCTCCTATACCCAAAAGGAAACTACCCAAGAAGTCACACCATGCCTAAACGCTGGTTTTAAACATGTGACATTTAAGGAAGAGTTTATGTGCCAAAAAAAAGACAGATGACATTTGAATTAACCAGGTGAGGCATGCAAATAGGTCTTATAATGACAGTGATGACAGTAAAAATAACCATTATTTATTAATCAAATTCACAGCAATATTTAAAAAATAACTAAACAGGTTTTATTTGTTTTATTTTTCTTTAATCTGCTGTTTGTAAATTCATTCTTCATATATTTTTAACACGTGTGAGATTGACTATGATATCCTTCAGCCTGGTCAGGCCAACAAACTGTTATATCATTGGTAAAATTGTATGATGAAAATACTTGCTGAACATTGGACGTTAAAAATAAACTTATTGACATATAAACACTTTCAAACATTTAGATAAGAAAATAAGATAAGAACAATTTACATGGCAGTCTTCTAAAAACAATACAAAAGTGCTGAAGAGTACACAGTCGGCCAATCACAGCATGTTGTCTTTGCCTCATTCAATCGCCTCCAGTCATTCATCTCCTTTTTACATCAGCTATATACAGTATCTTCCGCAATCCTTTTTTCAGCCGAGCTCCACCGCAGCAGTAGAACCATCAGCCTCTCTATCGTCTCTTTTTCCCCCGCTGCAAGTCATTTATTCACTCCTTTCTCCTTTTGCTCATGTATCTATCTGCCAGGGTCTAAGCGCCAAAGTCTATGAACATTGAGCTGATAACTTATCTGGTGAAGACACCCGTCTCCATGGAGATATGATTGCTTTGCCTACAATGCTCAACAATATCTATCCATGTCTGTGGAGACAAGCGAGTCAGATCTGTGGAGAGGTGATTACACTCACAGAAAAATGTTTTTCGAGCCATTTATTTAGCTATTTAAAAATATATTTATATTTCTAATATATATATAGTTAAAGGACAGACATTATGCAACATTTAAAAAAACATTCTGTTTAAAATTTCCCAGATTTGTGACGTCAAAGAGCTCCAGAGGTTTCCTGCACTTTAAATCCATTTACGTTCATTATAAATCATTGCCAGACTCATTCTGAAAATGTCTGCAGTCAAACCGTGTTGATCAAAACGATGTGCTTTAGCATGTTGGGTAGTTCCCTCTGCTGCCAGTATCTAATACCAATTCCTGATGAGGTAACGCCTTACTGATAAAAAAATCGGGTGCTTTTCAACACATACCTTATTTTAAATTCTAAAATATGAATTGCCAAAGCAAAAGTACACAAGACAGTGTTAAAAGGCCAATAAAAACAAATCATGCATAAGATGTGTCCTTTAATACAGTGGTTCTCCACCCCATGGGTGGGTTAATATAGATTATTATTTGTTGGGCTACCAAAACATTGTTTCTAGGCCTATGTCCAGAAAATTTTATCAAACATTAGAAATGAGGCTATTTTATCATTTTGCGAGTAGCCTATTTTGTGTGTTTAGGGGTCGTGACTGAAAAAGCTTGAGAACCACTGCTTTATTAAAAACAAGATCAATTAATCTAATGCCGTACTGTGTAGCATTTCAGGCAAAGCCAGAATATCTCTATGGAGACAAAATAGTGCACCTTTAAGTCCCTCCGGGTTGGATCTTGTGTTATTACATGTAGTATGGATTGGAATAGAGTAAGTAAGGGTTGAGCTTGCGTTCCGCGGGGTTAAAGCTGCTGTTGTCCTGGGCCTGGCGTCGGTAGTAGCGTCTCAGGGCAGGACTCCCAGGGTGGCACTGCCTGACATGGAGGAAATACTCGTCTGGTCGGCTGGAGGTGTAGCCACAGTCCTCGCACACAAAGATCTTTGAGCGGCGCTGGCGGTAGGCGTACTGCTGGTGCACCCCGTGGATCTTCCTCATGTGAGACTCCAGGGAGCAGCGCTGAGTGAAGGCCTTATCACACAGCTCGCACTTGTACGGACGGATGCCTGCAGAAGAAGTTAGCGTTATTTGTTAGCAATAGCAAAAGTTAGCTTGCTAGTTCTGTTTCTTTAAAGTTATCTGTATTGTCTACTAGTTATTTGCAAAAAATTTTGTACAGAACATGTTTTTTATGAGCTTAATCCCTTAAATAAATATTAAACTAAAATAATTTTACTCTTTAAACGTGTGTATTGTAACGTGTAAGATTTAGCTGCTAAAAACTTGAGCAAACAGATCAGAACATATTTAGTATAGTATATTATGTGCGTAATTACATACCCTCTGGTCTCAAGTACTTCTAATTTAGTGTTACTATTTACTTGGGCATACATTTTGTTTACTCTGTCTGCCACTGAGTAAAATGCGGTTGTTGAATTCTAAACAGACATCCCCAGTACCTGTGTGAGTCCTCATGTGCCTCTTGAGGTCGAAGGTGTCGTTGAAGCCCTTGCCGCAGTAGCGACAGGGATGCCTCTTCACCAGGCTGTGGCACTTGAGGTGTCGGGTCAACATGCGCTGCAGAGGGAACACTTTGTGGCACACCTGGCACACAAAGTCTCCAGAGCTGGGGGAGCTGCGGGGACGTGACTGCAACAAACAACCAATAAATAAGTAATACTTTTACACATTCTCTGGAGACAAAGTGAATATGACTTTGTGTGCTGCTACATTTTCCCCTTTACTCCAGGTCACCCTTGAAAAAGAGGTCTCAATCTCAATGTGGACTCAGCTGGTTAAATAAAGGTAAATAAATAAATGAGGCGAATGAAACAGTGTGCACTGGGGCCCCAGTGCAGTTGCACTGTCTAAACAGCCTGATGCTACGCCCCTGGACAAGCAGATTAAGCGATCAGAGAAACGCATGGTCCGTTCGTGTCTAGTTGTAAAGCACTTTGAACCACTTTGTACTTTACAAATTTTGTTTAACAAATGAATTCTGTTGCTAGAAGTTGTAGTTGCTTACTGTATTTTGTAACATAAAACACTGATTACTAAAGAACAGTATATAATGGAACAAGAGAATGAAAAAATAAAATATTGAAAGAGGTCAGAAATGCAAAAATACAACATAATAATAATACTTTAAAAAATCGGTTCACCTTGGCTCTGCTGATCAGGGCCATAGCTGTTGGGTGGTAGTAGCTGTTTCGCAGCATAAGAGCTGGCCACTCCTGCGCTGAGTCGGACCCTGAACACATCACGGGGACGGGGACCTGGATATCAGCCGCTGCTACACAGCCTGGAGGATGGGCCGGGGGGACATCCTGGAGGCTCTCTGCTTCAACAGTCGACTGATCTGGTGAAAAGTCTGGAGCTAAAACAACAAAACAGTTCTAGTTTAATGGAGACACCGTTTTCTGTCACAGTAGGCATATTTAAACCTTTCTAATCCAACCAAATGACAACAAGATGTGTTTTCTTTTTTCAAATGTATTTAAATATTCACGTTTTAATTAAGAATATTCCAAATGGATCCAATGTGAAGCAGACATGTATAGGTTGTTGTGGAAATGTTTTTGTATTTAATCATCGCCATCTTCATGCCTTCAGTATTCAAATAGCCTGTTTGCAGAACAAAATGCAATTATTTCTTGAGTATTGAAGTGGAAGTGCGTCATCAATTAAGAAAACAAAAAAGTGCAATTTCTCTATGGAGAAAATCAGGTGACAACACGCAGGTAAAGTTACATTTCCATCTTGTGGAAGAGGCGAACCTGCTCACAGTAAAAATTATACTAATCAGAAAAAAAAAATATTTGTAATTTAACAAAGCAAGATAGAAATGTTTAATACTGTGGAACATTCGAGATGAACCCCAAGACCTTTATGTTTAATGCAGGCCTATTATAGATTAGATAGATAGATGTTTCCCTCGTAAAAACAACTAAGTCAATAAAAATAGATGATTGTATTAAAAAAATCGATTCTTACTTGATTGGTCATCTTCTTTCAATTCTTCATTTTCCGGTTCCTTCCACTGCCAGGCACCAGACGCTCCACGTTTCTTCTTCACCAAAAAGGCTCTCGGCATTTTCAAATCTATACCCAACTTTACTGAAACCACCTTGTCTCAAACTGTTGTCTCCCTAAACTGACCTGCCTAACCTATCTGCGCAATCCAAAAAAAAAAAAAAAAAAATCACTGCTTCATTTTCCTAAAACTGAGAAAGGGGGGGGCAGGTTTTTTTTTTTCCACTGTGAATCCACCTGTGCCCTGTACACGCGTGCGCCGCTTTAACTGGTCCCCCGCTGGTTTTGCATGTCAGGCAGTGAAAATCCGGAGAGCTTCGCATTCAAGTGGCCCTTAGCATGCAAATACTGGCCCCGGACCAAGCCCTCGGCCCTAGACAAAAGGCACGTTTGAGTAACAGGAGCAGCGCTGGAGAGCCACAGCCTTAACTGCTAGGTAAATTAGCCTATTCTACTTTCATGGCCTCTGTTCAATTGCAATTGTTCAGTGGGATTAGCCACTTTCTAAAACACATTCAAGGTTGCTAAAAAGATGGTAGTATTTGTGGACGGCTGATAAATCCCCCCCGAACAATATGTGATGGCACTTTCAGCCTCCCCCTAGCGTGTATGTTTGGATAAGATGCTAACCGTGTGACCGTGACTAGCGAAAAAGAAACACGAACTAAAATGAGCTGAATTCAAAATCGAATTTCGTAATTGTTGGTTTTTTTTTTTGTATGTTTTCTAATTTTAAGTACATTCTTTACTCAAATAATTCCATTATTTGCAGTATTTGTTTTAGTATTTGTTCTACGGAAATAAATATAGCATGGAGCAACAGCATAAGCTTCAACATAAAACAATAGGTGCCACAAAGACATATTTTTAGTATGAATAGGACCTGTAAAATATAAATCCAATGACAGGTCAGTAAGTACATTAAAATAAATTTAAAATAGGGAGGGGCAATATCTGTGATTTTGTTAGCAAGTAACACAATATACTTTTTGAGTTTTGCACTGCGACTCCTGAATAATTGATCCACCCCTGCTTGAGCTGATCTAAAATTGTAAAAAGTAGATACACTAAAATATAAACACTGTAAAAGTTATTATTTAAAAAGTGCAATTTTTGAGAAGTACCAATATTTTACCTCAGTCAGTATCAGTGTATCAATAATTATCTAAATTCTTCTTTCTTTTTTCGCAGTAAATATGCGCAGTTTTCATTTCATCCCAAACCATACAGGGGTGACTCGAAACACCTGACAGGGCCACACACATTTGATATTGTGAATTCTAACTTTACATCATTACAGTAGCCCATCTTTAACTGACACTAAGCCACGTTGTGTCCTTGTTCTTGTGGAAAGTGCAAGAGGAAAATGAACTGCGCACACCTGATTTCACTACACTCTGCAAGGCAAATCCTGACTGAATCTCAACCCAGGCCGAGGCTAAGCACCATCAATGCAAATAGTGATAGAGGTCACTCCAAGAACCTCGGGCTGGGTGGCGGGGTGCAAACTGTACCGTAGCCGAAGGAGAACCAAGTCGGACACACCTTTTTCTCGTAAGTTAAACCATTAAGCCCATTAAGCCTCTGCATTCGGCGACATGCGTGTATTCGTGTCCTGCGTCAACATGCTAACCAGTCTGCCATTGTCTACTGTATATATGCAAGTGTAAAAGAAAAAAGCGTGTTCAATTGCCAAAGTCACGGCAAGTAAAATCAACTTAAAAGTCCTGGTAAATATATCCTACGTTACTGACCAGATGTTCGTAGAGATGAAAACAAGGAAACAACCATGGAACACCTCAATAAGCTGCTGGGTCACTACCGGTAAATACATTCATCACACTGTATTGTTTAAGTTTAGTTTAGCATCTTAAAATCTCTATTGGTTTAACATTGGGGCTAACGGAAGATTCTCCGAGATGTGATGACGCAATTCCAATCTTTTGCAACATATTTAGAATAGGATTATTAAGTGTGACGTCACCTCCAGGTCCAAGCGGCTGCGCCAAACACCTTTTAGCTTGTGCAGCTAAACAACAACAGCTTTTGTTTTGTTTTTGACACTACGCCACGGTGCTATGCTGTGTTCAAATACTTCGGTGTTCAATATAAACAGGACAGAGAAGCTTTCCGTTCGTCGATTTCCATTGGGAGAAGAATGAAGAAAGAAGTGGTTTGTATATAGTGAGTTAACATTAAGCTCACAGCTGTTTTGTCTGTGGTAATGCCATAAACAGCTGCTCTTACGATTTATACTGTCTGTACTGGGACAGATTTTACTCTAATGTATTCAAAAAATCTTATCAATCAGCTGATGGGCGCACCTTGGCATATATTTAATATTGATTGATTGATTTTTGCTAAGAACATGGTGTCCATCCTCTTCTCTCTGTTGCTGTATTGTTAGCGTCTTCAGGACTGTTGGCTGTACCGTGTGTTGTACCTGGCCGGAGCTGCGCTCTAACTGTATGCAAATCTCTGGTCTGTGTCCTGCAGCATGGAAATAACATGTGAAACAGAGTGGCTGCTTCCTAGAAGATGTCATCTGACTTTAGTGAGGATAGAGTTCAACTGGGATCAAATATGTTAGACTTTTCTTGTTATCATTTCAGAGGGAGGGGTTGGCTCCACACTCTTCCTGTATTAATATTATATTGTGCAAAATGTTGAGTTTTCAATTTACAACATCGTTCCCTCATCAAAAGTTACATTTGGCTTCATTTGCACCTGCTTCATTTGCACCTGTTCCATTCTTTTGTTTACAGAGGCCTCCTTCTGAGCCTGTTCGGAGCATTTTTCCCATCAAATCACATTAAGTACAACTGCCAGCTTATATTAACATTCTGCAGCACGTTACTAAAATATCGCTTTTGTTTCCTTCCTTTGATAATTCCCATTTTTGCCAATAGAAGGTGTGCTAGCATCAAATACATACGGTAACATATATGTATTTTCTACACACCGGCCTTATTTTAAGTTCTGAATCATGAGATGCCAAAACAATGGTACTCAAGAGACCAATAGCACATAATATGAGTCTCACCGTAGCAATTGAATAATGGCACCTTTGGCTCTAACGGCACTTTCTGAAGTGTTTGTGAAAAAATAATGTCACCTTTTGTTATCTATGCTGATGTGATGTCCCATCACAACCTAGTGTTTTGTCTTTTATATCAGTTATTAGAAACAATAATATGCAACCTTTATGTTTAATATTCCACTGGAACCAGTTCTGGTTTCTGACTCAGCTGTTTACTGGTGCTGAATCAGAACCCGTATTTGGAACCAGACTCTGATTCTGAAACTGGCACCAGCCCAGAACCAACACTGGACAAAGCTGGGAAAAGAGGGATTTGTGATTTAAGCAGCCTGTAAATCCCTCGTCAGATCTTGGAGGGTTTGAACTCAGAAGGGAGACCAAATGTAACATATTTTCGGTGCACACAAATAAACTCTAGTAATATGTTTGACTTTGAAGAGTTATGGTTGACCATCAATGACATGTCTTGTTTGATATCCATACATTTTCATGAAATATGAAATATTTTTTGTTGCAGTTGTTCGTTCACAAATGTCACAGACATTTACATACACCAGTGCACACAGACACAGCTACTGTCCTTAAGGACCAAACTGACCACTGCAATAGCATCATCCACCTTCCTGGAGACGTGGTATAGTAAAACAATAAGCAAACAGTTAGTGCATAGTCTCCATACATGCAGCCCAGACCTAGTGCATACTGTAGTGGTGTCCTATGTTCTATACTATGGAACTATGGATGTATTTTAGTTTATCTACAAACTGGTGTGTTTACAGCATGTCCATAAACATGCACTGTCCTAACCATAAAGGGGTGATCTACACAAAAATATCTAATCGCAAGACTTTTGATATTGTGATATTATGTCCTTTACAATATATTATTATTTTCATTATTACAGTTTTATTACAGTGTATTTATATTGCGCTTGTCCAACTTCCAGGCGCTCAAAGCGCTTTATTAGGCAATGTGCCTATCTTGCCTAAGGACACAACCACATTTCCTCCAGCTACTGTGGCACCTGTTCCAGCGGTTTCGTTTCTAAGTACTAACCAAGCTCTGTCCTGCTGACGGCATTGGCAAGCAGATAAATTACCAAGCATAGTATGGAAATTACTCTTTAGGACACTCGGGGAAAGAAAATCATCACACCAGTATATCTATATGATATTTATATCAAGATAGTCCTGGCTCCATTCACAGTCTGTCTTTTTGTGGGTGATTAATGCAACTTAATGCATAATAGCCAGCAAGCTAATATTTACTGTGAGTTTTACCTTGTATCTGGAGAAGGATTGCAAGCTCTACACTGCAGTGTTGAAGCAATAATATGTACATTTATTGGGATGGTCATTTAGTAGTGTGTGCATCCATCAACAAAGACAATTTAATCATGTTTATTTCATAGTGGCAATGTAAAATGTTTTTCATGATGACCAGAGCATCCAATTTGACATTGCGCCCTGCCTAGCATTAAAACCCAACATGCAAAGATTTACTCACGTTTCATTGTGTGAGACATTTTCCCACATGTCCCTGGATGGTGGTTACAGTGTGTTGACAGACGCCATTGTTGCCCTGTTCCATCCAATGGGACTCCTCGAATGTACAAAGCAGGTGTCTCGCTGTCACAGTGGCGCTGCGCTGAATGGGACCCTGTGTTTGCTTTGCTCCAGGTAAATGAGCAGTCAGAACACGCATTCTGTCAGGCCCTCTTTAACTGCTGTCTGTTAATGAAGAGCCACACCCTGAACCTCTCAGTTATAATCAAGGTCAACGTTTGGGGACTATTGTTCTATGGGACACACAATGTTATAGTATTAAACTGCACCCAAAATAGGAATATAAATAACAATGTATTTGTGTTCATCAAAAGCGTTCTTTCAGTGAATAGGATGCACTAAGCCTTTTTGTTATTGTTGTTGTTATGAGTAGAGGGTGAATTCATCCTATTTCTATTCAATGTGTGAATAAGAGTGCCTTGTTTGACCTGTGAAATATGTGCGCACAGTAGTAGCATTTAAGGAAATGTCAACAGGCAATAAGGAAATATCAATAAGTTAATGCCCCAATACATCACTTTTTAGCCAAAAAATATACTAAAATTATTAAAATATATACTAAAAATCATGATTTGTTTTGTTTTTATGGTACTGAAAAACGTACTCTTACTCTACAAACCTGACTCTTACTTGGCCTGAAGGGGCCGCCTCCTGCTTTTTTCCATGAAATTATTGTTCTTAGGTTATTATATTTGATAATATGGCATAAAACCCATTGGTCACCATGAGCAATGTTCAGAAGTATGGTTTTAACTTTTTATTTCCATGGAATCATGCAGTTGACATGCAGTTGACCTCCAGAAAGTTACATATTATTGCTAGGATAGAATGTTGTACATGAGGTTCTGCAAGAGTCTGTTTTTGAGCCTTCTTGAGCCAAAATCTGGAAAAATCTTGCCTAAACGATGCGTTTGTAGACTACTGTAACTCCCTGCTCACAGCGTGTCCTAAAAGCTCCATAAAAAGCTTTCAACTGGTTCAAAACGCAACAAGAAGATGACTAACAGGAATTAAAGAGCACATTACACTGGTGCTCGAGTCGCTTCACTGGCTCCATGTTGAGTTTAGAATCAAAGCATTATCCCAACAAACAGAGTAATAAGAACAGCATGAACCTTCATATGAACTGGAAGACTTTGTATAGTCCTAATTAAGAGCTTGCGTTGGAGCCATGCACCTTATGTGTGTGTCACCTGTAGGGGGTGCTGTGAGGTAGGCTATTAGGAGGATCCCTCCTGCCTCAGGTGTTTGTGATCCCGGTAAAACACACAGTTTGTAAAACTTTTTAAAAAGATGGCCTCCCTCAGATGTGTCTACTAAGAAGCACGTTGCTTACTACTCTCCGAATCTACATTCCTCAACGGTCTGAAGAATTTGGCACAACACCTGGTTTAGGTCTTGTTTAGAGTTCTGTTAGAAACCTGATTTAGGACTGGTGTTACCTGTATTATTTATAGACTCACACAGGCTCCAACTACTGCTCCTGGTATTTTTTTTCCCCCTCCACACAGATCATTCTCACAGAGCTAATGGCAGTAGTGGCTAAAACGGGAGTGTGTCTCCCTCTGCTGGTCAGTGTTTGGGTAGCCTCACCCTGGACACCTCACACATTACTTCAATGCCATTTTAAAACCATCCCAATAGAAAGAGCAAGCCTCATCATTTAGAGTTCTGTTTTTAGAGCCTTGAATTTCAGTCTCCTGGTGACACACTTTAAGAACCTAGTCACCATTTTATAAACATTTCCCTGCATAGAAGGCACATCTCAGAGTTCAAGATGATGGAGTAGACAGAGCAGACTCATCTCTAAAATGCTCCCAGTAACAGCTCTAAACTCTAAACTCTGTTTCTGTGTTGGATGTTGTGCTTTGTTGAACTGCAGAGGGACATAAACAGACTGGGTCCCGCCTTATTTCTCAGGCTGCCCTACAGCCTCTACTCACAGGGGCGATCCCACTACTGAGCGGCATGGGGGCTTTGGCCTGCTGAAAACATTAATTTCCATATTTCTAGTCACCTTATTCCAGAAGTCCGTTGGAGCACTGCCATGTGACATAATCCTCCTCAAAGTTTCATTATTTAAGAATGGGCTGCCGACCTCCAGAGAAAATAAGGTCTGCACCGACTATAAAGTTGTTTTCGGCAAATTAACGTTCACGCAGGAGAAAAAACATTCAGCTGTTCAATATGTAATAATTTATTTCACACAAAGAGCTACTTTCCTGTACACACGAGAACACACACAGGTGAAAGACCATTTCCAAATATTTGGCCAAAATCATCATTTTACCTAACACAAAAACAATAAAGCTGTCCAATCTGTAAGAATTTACTTTAGTCCAGTAGTCTTTCATTTCATAGGAGAACACACACAGGAAAGAAACCTTACAGCTGTTCAATCAGTAATAAAGGATTTGGCCAGAAGTGGGATCTTACAGGACACATGAAGACAAGCAAAATCCTTGAAAGAGTTGTAGTTAAACAGCTTTGTCGCCATCCACAGGACAATAATTTATTTGTTTTCCAAAAGTTTTCCAGTCAGGGTTCGGAGCCCACCACAGCACTGAAACTGCACTAGTTAAAGTCACAAATGATTTGTTATTAGCTGCTGACGATGGACTGGTCTCAATCCTGGTTCTATTGGACCTCAGTGCAGCGTTCGACACCACGAACACCATCGACCACAACATTCTACTGCAGAGGTTAGAATGTGATGCAGGTGTCAGAGGCCCCGCCCTCATCTGGTTTTAAATCCTCGGATAGGTACCAGTTTGTTAATGTAAACCAGAGCTCCTCACCCTGTTCTAAAAGTAACCTACGGTGTGCCACAGGGTTCAGTTCTCGGTCCAATTCTGTTTACTCTTTATATGCTGCCGTTAGGTAACATTATCAGAAAGCATAGCATTAACTTCCACTGCTATGCAGATGACACACAGCTGTATTTATCAATGAAACCCGATCAGACCGATCAAGTAGACAGACTTAGTACTTGTGTGAAGGATATAAAAACCTGGATTGGATGACACTTCATTATCTGCTTCTTAACCCTGAAAAAACCGAGGTCATTGTACTAAGCCCTAAACAGCTACGAGACGCTTTATCTGAGCAGATAGTCACACTGGACAACGTCAGTGAAATCTCCAGCTCCACTGCAAGAAACCTTGGAGTCTTATTTGACCAAGAGCTCTCATTCAAAGCACACATAAATCAAGCCTGTAAAACAGCCTATTTCCATCTGCGTAATATAGCCAAAATCTGAAAAATTTTGCCTAAAAGAGAGCACATTACGCCGGAGCTCGAGTCTCTTCACTGGCTCCATGTCGAGTTTAGAATCAAATTCAAAATCCTCCTCCTGACTTACAAAGCCATAAATGACCTGGCCCCATCCTACCTCAAAGATGCTAAAAAGCACAGTAGGAGGTAGAGCGTTTAGCTACCAAGCTCCTGTGTTGTGGAATCGGCTTCTGTCCATGTTAAAGAGGCCGGCACAGTCTCTTCATTTAAGACCAGGCTTGAAACGTTCCTCTTTGAAAGGGCTTATGGTCAGGCCAGTTAGGAACAGAAATGAAAACCTACAGTTCCCAGCCATGCTGCCCTAGGAGCAACTATGCTGGGGGAAGTATGGCAGCTTGAGCACTGTCCTCTGTTTCTTACTACTTTTCTATCAAACTGTAGAAAAGTAAACTGTAGAAATGTCTCCATGTGCAGCGCGAGTCACTGCCAGCACGCGCATCTGTGTGTGTATCTGTGTTTGTATCGCACAGAGCCCAGCGTGTCAACAAGCCCTATCTGTTTATAATGATTGTCTGCCGTACAAGTGACTGTGGATAAATGCGGTCAGTCACACACAGAGATCCACACGTGCAGCGCTCTGGCTAAACTGCCTCCAAGTGTGGTGCAGGGGCAGAGAGCTGGGGGCCCTTGCTCAATTTGAATTGAACAAAGGCGAGTCAATAGTGCAACCAGCAGACAGCCCGAGTACAGTTGTTTTATGCGCAGAATTGGGGGTAACACGTCAGCTCAAATTACTTTTTTAGAGTAACGAGGAACGTAACGCGTTAGTTTTGTGAACCCATGTAATCTAGTACTCCCCAAGATACTTTATAACATCAATAACGCATTCGTTTTGGTTAGGTCTTCATCTCCTCACCGCAATCCCAGAGCTCGGTGAGTTGTGAGCATGTGCACTGTGCCACTAGTGACTGGGAGTCTTGTCCTCACGCCAAAGAGAAATAAACTTTCAGATGCACATATGGAAAGACTCCTTCTCCTTCATTATAACCACTATTTTGTAGCGAGGAGGCCTGAGGAGTAAATGTTGGGTAGCAGCGATGTAGTGAGTGATTTAAATAAACCACAGAGCTAAAACAAGCGCGTTCTGTTGTTCTTGAGGACAGGCCTACACGTGCTTATTGTATGGCATTGTATTGTGGTAATATGTCGACATAAAAGATGAATAAAGCTCAGTCAAACGCATTGGCTTTGCTTGTTTATTTGATATTTTAATGATTATGTTACTGTGTTCAGCAACGCACAGGGATTGTCGGCAAACAATACAAGTTATACGAGCGATTGCTGATATTGTATCGCAGCTTCTTCAGTGAGTTTCAAACTTTTATTACGCCAGATTTTCACTGTAAGCCCACCGACTATAAACCCAAAAGAAGAAGTTGCAGCCTGGAATCTAATGGATGTAAAGGGTCTTGTGTGTTTGAATGACAGGAGTGAGTGCTATAGACTAGGGCAGCAACGATTACTCAAGTAAATCGAATAATTTGATTACAAAAAAGCTTCGATTATTATTTTATTGCCTCAATGATTCGTTTAATTTACATATTTAATCAAAAACACGTGAATCTGTGGCACGCGGAACGACTTGTGGCGCTTTTGTTTCACACGGAGCTTGTTCCGCTCTGACGAAGGCGCAACAGGAAGAGAGCGGCGCGTTTTAAACTCACGAGTGCGACTGGGAAGAGTTTTGATGAGTGAAAGAGCCATGGATCTATTATAATAATCCCGAGCTACAACTCTAAACACCGCATCTAGCTCCTTATTTTGTATTTGTTTATTACTATGAACTATAACGTTTATCTAAAAAATTATTGAATATGCGTTTAAATGACATCACATGATTTCTCTGGGTGGAGTCTGCCTGTCCTCCCCGTGTTACCGTGGGTTCTCTCCGGGTTCTCCGGCTTCCTCCCACCGTCCAAAGACATGCATGTGTTAGGTAAATTGGCAACTGTAAATTGGCCCTAGTGAATGAGAGTGAGAGTGAATGATTGTCTGTGTGTCTATGTCTCTGTGTTAGCCCTGCGACGAATTGGCCACTGTCCAGGGTGTACCCCGCCTAAGGCCCAAAGGCACTGGGATAGGCTCCAGTCACCTGAGACCCCTAACGGGAACAAGCGGTAGAAAATGAATGAATGAATGAATGGATGAATGTGTTTAAATGATTTACTGAATGTACCAAAAAATGTACCGATTAATCGAAGAAAATAATCGATAGATTACTCGATTACTATAATAGTCGATAGCTGCAGCCCTGCTATAGACCCATAGCCCTGACATCATATGGAGGGAAATTGATGGAAAAAATGATCAATGACAGACTATGATATTGTCTGGAAAGAAAGGAAGTGATGAAAATCCACCATTATGGGTTTAGGAACGGTAGGAGAAATATAGGCCTGGTAGTTATTTTGGAGCATGAAACTGAATAAGGAGTTGGTTTTCTTTGACGTCGAAAAAGCATTCGACATGATGTGGAGGGAGGGGCTAATTATAAGGATTCATCAGATGGGAATACGAGGCAAGATGTTAGGATGGGTTAGGAATATTTCAGTGCGTGTAGGAAAAGACTTCAACTCAAAATATGAGGTCGAAAATGGTACGCCTCAGGGAAGTATATAGTGAGCCCGGTGTTGTTTTCTATTATGATTAATGAAATATTTTGTAATGTTGAAGGCTATGTAAGGTTATCTCTTTTTTGCCGACAACAGAATAATGTGGAAGAGAGATAGAAATACTGAATTTATTGTGGAAAAATTGCCGCAAGTTTACTTAAAGTGGAAGCATGGACAATTAGGTGGGGCTTTAGATTTTCTTCAAATTAGACACTAGGAAGAAAGTTGACTATTGATATGGGGATTACATATAAGTAAAGTAGTGAAGAAGTGTAAAAAAGTGATTAGCATTATGAGGTGCTTGAGAGGACAAGATTGGGGAGCTGGTTGGACATGCCTAAAGACAATATATGTGGCTCTGATCAGATCAGTGTTGTATTATAGTTGTATTGTATATAACTCTGCCGCAAGGAGTAGTATTAAAATAATTGATGTACGGTAATTCAGAGCCAAGCTATAAGGATTTGTTGTGGGGTGATGAGGGAGAGACGCCCTTAGCACAGGGGTGACATGCTCATTTTGGGCCGCGGGCCGAATTCTGACGCTCAAACTGGGTCGCGGGCCGAACATTACATAAAAAATAAATAGCTTTATATAGCCTAGTAATAGTTATATGTGGACACATGGCACAAATCTGCCGTAGGTAAAAGACAGTTCATATTGATGCATCAGCAGCAGGAACAAGACTTATGATAAGATTTCTGATAAGATTTCTATCTTTCTCATACCACAGACCTGTTGGCTGCTGCTGCTGCTCAAACTCACTATTTTTATAGTTTGAGCTTATTTTAGTGGCAAATTATTCATGTTGTGAATCAAATGAGAGCATTGTGTTTTTACTCACAGTCACATCAGCGTGGACACAGTCAGAGCTCACAGCAGATTCACTCTGTCATGCTCATACTTTATTACACTCTGACCTGTGTTTTCACCTGTTGCTCCTGATCTGCCCAGGTTTGCACTGGCTTGGATGTTTTCCTCACGGAGCATCATCACAGAAGTTAGTATTCTTGCTGTTAGGTTGGTTTGATAGAAGATAATGTGGTACACAGTATAGGAATAAACCAGCTGGACTTGAGCCCTACTGTTCCAATCTCTGTTGCCCCTCCATGGTTTCTGAAGGAGCCTGCGGTGAGTAGGCCCTAATAGATCCATGAGTAGGCCCCGTTCGCCTAGGAACAGGTGAGGAGGCGGGCTCTAGCTTGATGATTGACAGCGGCTGCCAACAGGAAACATGGCGCGGATTGACATCCTAATCTGGATAAAAGTGGACCATCGATCTATTATAATAACTGGATAGGGTATAGCTAGCCTAACATGTCGCTAGGGGCCCCAGTCCAGGCCAGTCCATTGGTACTGCAGCGAAAGAAATCGTGCGACTCAGAAAGCTTTTTTTCCCTGGGGCGCAATGTAAAGAAAAACTGCTCGTGTTCGGCTGACAGGGCACCTACAGCTTGCAGAAATATCAAATATAACGCCAATTTTTACCTATTTTTCGGGTCATTGAAATTTTCTCGGTTTACACTTCTTCAGTTGTCTTTATAACACATTTTAAGCCGTTAGCTTCGGCTACGCTCCAGCACACCGCTCTAGCCCAATCCCAATCGGACCACAGTGTCCAAAATTCTAAAGCCATTGGCTGTCTGAATTTCGGGTCTGTATGCTCTGGAGGCTACATTTGAAGGTCGGTTGCCTCACTTCCTGCGCGACAAGGCTGTCCCATTTCATGCAGCCCACGAATGCGGTCGACAAATGTGGCCTGCATTTCCATGGAGATTGGCCCATGGATCTAAACGAAGGCCGTGAAAATGCACACTTTGCGGCCTTATATATCCCACAATGCACTGCGCGGCGCTAGTCAGTTTTTAAAACAGCGCCTCCCGACAGTGGAGGAAACATGTAAGCACACGCACGAGTGTTGTCATAAAATAAGGGCATAACGCTCCAAAAACTGTAAAAGAAGTTTGGTTTAACTGTAAGTTGCAGCAAATTTGAATGTGTTTTCAATCTGGAACATTCCCAATGTCTTTGAAAACTGCAGTCATAAAGCCTCTCCTAAAGAAGAGCAGTCTTGATGCCGAAGTACTGAGTAATTACCGGCCCATCTCTAATCTGCCATTTTGGGGCAAAGTCCTTGAAAAGGTTGTTTACCAACAGCTCACTGATTTCCTCTTAATAAGCAACTCATTTGATGTTTTCCAGTCAGGTTTTAGACCTCATCACAGCACTGAGACTGCTCTTGTCAAGGTGACAAATGACATCCACCTGAACACTGACGCGGGCAAAGCCTCAGTCTTAATTCTGTTAGATCTGAGTGCTGCTTTTGACACTGTCGATCATGGGACCCTCTTACAGAGACTAGAGAACTGGGTGGGCATCACTGGCACTGCACTAAACTGTTTTAAAGTCCTATCTGGAAGACAGGAAATTCTTTATCGAAATTGGTAACTGTGTCTCAGACCAGATGCCCTTGACCTGTGGGGTGCCCCAAGGGTCAATCCTGGGACCCCTTCTGTTCAAACCTCTACATGCTGCCGTTAGAGTGAATCCACTGGTCCATATTCACCTGCCGTCAGTGAAACATAGATCTGAGTGTCGTCTGCGTAATTGTGATAGGACACATTCTCGCTGCGTATCAACTGACCTAACTATGTTTCACTGATGGCAGGTGAATATGGACCAGTGGATTCACTCTGTCACTGCATCCAACAGATCAGTGTGTGGATGCAAAACAACTTTCTCCAGCTGAACTCAGACAAGACTGAAATCATCGTCATTGGCCCACAGAAACAAAGAGAAAGTGTTAACAGTCACCTCCAGAGTCTCGCTCTAAAACCTACAAATCAAGTTAGAAATCTGGGGGTAATAATGGACTCAGACTTGAATTTTAACAGCCACGTCAGATCAATAACATCAGCAGCTTTTTACCATCTAAACCATCAAAATCAAAAGTATAGTGTCTAAACCAGACCTGGAGAGACTTATCCATGCGTTTGTCTCTAGTAGATTAGACTACAGTAACGGCCTGCTCACTGGCCTCTCCAAACGAGCTGTAAAACAGCTGCAGTACATCCAGAACGCTGCTGCTCGGGTCCTGACTAGAACCAGGAAGTACGATCACATTAGTCCTGTGTTCAGGTCTCTGCACTGGCCCCTGTGGCTCAGAGAATAGACTTCAAAGCAGCTCTGCTTGTATACAAGTCTCTCCATGGCCTAGCACCAAAGTACATCTCGGACATGTTAGTGACATATGAACCATCTCGGACTCTGAGGACCTCAGGGACCGGCCTCCTGCTGGTGCCCAGAGTCAGGACTAAACATGGGGAATGTGCGTTTCAGTTTTATGCAGCTAAAATCTGGAACAGTCTTCCTGAGGATGTGAGACAGGCCTCTACTCAGGCGTTGTTCAAATCTAAACTAAAAACTGTTTTGTTTGGCAGTGCATATGACTGAAATGCTTTTTTTTTTCTTTTTTTCTTTGCACTCTTTCTCTTTTATGTCTTGAACTAAGATTGTGATTTCTGCCATATCTTTGTGATTTTAATGCATTTTTTTCCTGTTGTGTGAAGCACTTTGAATTGCCTTGTGTACGAATTGTGCTCTACAAATAAACTTGCCTTGCCTTGCCTTGCCTTCTGTAACACATTAATATAAAAAGAGACCACTTAAACCAATGAATCGGGAGTAACAATGTTTAGTCTTAATTATGGTTTCTGTTGACTGCCGTAAGTGAGACGTTGTGAACATGACAAACAAGCTCTATTCTGATTATTGAATATAATTTCTCCAGAAACACAGATCTCTCTCTTTATAAAGTGACTTAAATGCACATGTTACCTTTCACATATTCCCTTGTCATGATAAAATCCCATTCTGAAATTAACAAGGCACATTTCATTTCACTTCTAGATCATTCTGACAGTTATCACAGGAACATTGGTAATTATTATATTTTACAAGAGCTGAACATAATATTTTGTTTTAGAAAAAAGATTTGGGATTTGGGGTTTTAATTGCGGTCCACGGAGACCAGCCTCTGTCTGCTGGGTCCTTTGGAGAATGCAGACTCGGAATTCAGACACAGCCACCGACTTGAATGGGCCGCCGACATTGGAGCGGACATTCACCCGATGCAAAGATGCTAAAAACAATGCAAGCGCTTCCACAGCGTTCTCCCCTCCCCTCTCCTCCCCTCTCCGCCCCTCCCCCCCTCCCCACTCCGCTATCATGCACAACGTCAGACACAGGGGCGGGGCTAGGGGTTCAGTCGGGATGTAGTGACCGAGCTTATGATTCGGCAGCAGCCGCAGGTCCAACCGCGAAATTAAAACGTTGTGGTCACGGTTGAGGACTTATATACACACACACACACACACACACACACACATTATATACATATATACATATGTATATATATATACACAACACACACACACACACACATATATATATATATGGCAAAATCAAATATATATATATATATATATATATATATATATATATATATGTTTTGTTTGTTTTTGCCGTTTAGCTGCTCTATAAGGACTGACGGGACCTTCCTGGCCCACACTCCACCTGACGGTGGCGCTTTAGTTGCGTGCTAACTGCCAACACTATTAGAAGAAAAAATAGCGCCTGCTCTGTTCCGGTTTTGGTGCACACATTCACGCTATATTGTGCAATTCACAAAGACCTTTGTAAAAATGTCCAAAGACCAGACGCTGAGAGCGCTGGTGACTGCGCGGCTGACTGCGGCTGCTGAAGACATATTTGCGCTGTTTGAAAGAACGATAGCGGAGAATGAGGAGGAACTGCGTCGCTCCAAACAGGAGAACCAGAGGAAAACAGGAGCTGCTGGACTCGGCTCTGAAAGCTCTGAGCCCGAGGGTCGTGCTGAACAGAGGCGGTGAGTCTTGTTTATTAAGTCTTATGTTGTGGAAGTGTTGTGAAAATGTCTGTAAACAGCGACAGAGAAATAAGGCATAATAGAACAAAGTTGTCTTGCTCAAAAGTGGGTTCTTATTTTCAGTCTCTCCCTGGTCTAACTCCAGAAAAAAGACGTGTACGTCCTCATAAGGGCAGAGAACAGGTGCTACGTATGCACAAACCCGATAAAACGGCAAAAGAATGTACTGTGTTTGCTGCATGTGTTGAATTCTTGAGAGCCCAGATCATCAGGCTGTTTGTCACCAGGACGCCTCCATGTAACAGGGCCATACAGGGCCATACGGGGCCATACGGGGCCATTACAGGGCCATACGGGGCCATACACGGGGCCATACACGGGGCCATACACGGGGCCATACACGGGGCCATACACGGGGCCATACACGGGGCCATACACGGGGCCATACACGGGGCCATACACGGGCACCTACACGACGATGGCTGTATCTTTATGGAAGGGATCTTGTCCTTTGTCCAGGCAAGTGTCAACTGGCCAGGGCGCAGGACAGGGGTCTCCAGGCTAAACATGACAATTACATGACATTTTCCCCCTACACAAGTCTTCTGTATTCTATTCAAAGGAATGGGACGCGGTATTGCCAGCTAAAGTAGGCTTAAACCTCTCACGTAGTGATGGCCTATTGAAAGCCCGAAGCGCATAGCTTCATAACACTGATCACGTGACCTAGATGGTTCGTGACGCTTGTCACGTGACTCAGACTGTTGTTTCACTGGTGTTTCACTAGGGGGCGTTCGTCTCGAGCCTGAGTCCATTGACAGGCTTCAAACAAACCACAGGTTTGAGCTCGCTGGTCTATGACTCTATAAAGTCTAAACGTGCTCGCACTAAGTTTTATAGAAAGGTGTTTGCACGTTGGACTTGAGAAACGCGAGCTCATTAATAATTGAATGATGTCACATCCTCAGCAGCAGTGTTCCCTCTAATAGTTCATGTGTCTGAGCAAACACACAAACTCCCTGAGCGGCCCCTTGGACCACTTTGAGCAACAAGCAGTCATTTCTGTTAGATTACTTTTAATTAAGTGCTTTGATCCACTTACAATGAAAAATACAAAACTCTTGTCCATGACCTGTGTTGCAGGGATGGACTGGGTGAAAATCCTGGGAGTTGAAGTAATAAATACTCCTGGGAGTCCTATTCATTGCAGGGGGGTCTGGGAGATTAAAAATAAAATAAAATCGAAAATATGGGTAATTTCATGTTCTTTGGTGTGTTTTTAAAATAAATCTATTTTATAGACTCAGTTGGCCAGAGTTGAATTATGTCCTACTGTATGTAAGCTTGGTTTAATAGGTTTGTTATATAAATAGAGCTGAACATTGGTTTATATAGATTGTTGTATTCATTTCAAGACCAGTCCCCATTTTTTAGTACAGCATGTAACCAAGTACTTTTGAGGCAATAAAAACTCTTAACTAGATAAATGAAAGATGAGTTTATATCATAATGTGGAACCTTCTAAGCAAAGCAAGGACAATTTGATGAGAAAAGGTGACTCCAAAAATTACAAACTGCCTCATTT
Source organism: Chaenogobius annularis (assembly GCA_015082035.1). Taxonomy (NCBI): domain Eukaryota; kingdom Metazoa; phylum Chordata; class Actinopteri; order Gobiiformes; family Gobiidae; genus Chaenogobius; species Chaenogobius annularis. The sequence continues at coordinate 98,282 of BJKM01000757.1, forward strand.
CACCTGAGGAGCCTAATATTCTGTGGGCCTATATAGCCTACTCTCTGTGTTCCACTTGTGGACCCTCACCCACTGTTTGAGAGCCACTGCTTCAAACCAACCTTAACATACACAATTTAGAGCACAGCTTCAAAGAGGCTTAATTGAGGGCTATGGCCCAGTCCTGGCAGCTTTGAGGGAACATTGGTGAGGGGCTGATGAGGGATTGCGTCTCTTAACTCCACCGCAATGTTGTTAGCTAACGCACCTTCAAGCGCTATCAATGCTATGATTGGCTGCGTAGCGTAAGTAAACCGTATCGTATACCAGTGGCTGGACACCTGTCACTCACTGTGTTACATTGAAAAATGGTACAAAAAACACATTACTGGTCAATTTGATTAGATTAGTTGTAGAAAAAGATTCAGTTGTAGTCATCTGGACTCTGTTTTAGAAAAACAAAATGTTTCGAGTCTCATCCAAGAGTCGTTCTCAATCTGTGAAACAAGTCTGAGAACTCAGGTTTATATTCTACTCTCTGAAAGCCCTGCCCACAGGGCGGGACCCCTGATAATGTGCAATCGAAACCAACTGGTTTAGTCTCCCCTATGTACCGCTCTTTACAACTTTCTTCACTGCATTGGATAGAATACACTACATTGCTCTGTTTTTGTGTCGGCATCTTGTCCTTAGGGTGAACCAGTTTTTGTCTTAACGTGTTCCCTGGTTTGAAATAAACAGGGACTTCATGTTGTCTAAAAATTCTTTGCAGTTTTTCTGACAGTCCCGAGACATAACGGATAGAGACACCCCTTCTTCTTGGGTCTGTTTCCCTTTTGTCCTTTTTGTCCTGCTTTTTGGTTCTCTTCAAGATGCTGTCGCTGGTCGCTGCAAGTCATCGCTGCCTGTGTGTTCGATTTTAAACCTGCGATGAGTGTCGCTGGGCGTGGTCGTTTGTCGCCTCCCGTATGTCGAGCCCATTACATGGTTTGAAACTCTGTTGTGCATAATCATTTGAAATAGTGCATTTTAAGTTTTTATTTTAGAAAAAATACTGTTATCATTGGGAGGTTTGTTGAATAACATTTGAATTGTACTCTAAAAGCTGATGACTTGTAAATGATGACTGTTAATTATATTGACTATTTGGCAAAATCTGAAAAAAAATAATTTGCATCATATTTTTTCACACGCTTTGAACCCTGTGGCCTTCACAGCCTCTAAAATCAGTCGCTCTCTCTTTCTTGCTCACTAAGTTCAAATGCAGGAGCGGAACCAGATGTGGAGAAACCAGAGAGAAATCAAGGAGCGGACAGTAGGGACGTGTTCTCTGTATGTTAAACTTCGAAATTATGCATGTGTTATTACAATCCAACGTGTATTCACTGAGAAATTAGTCTAATTACTCCAGAGAAACTGAATTTAGAGATCTAAATGCAAAGATACACGTTGAGCACGGACATGTGATACTGCTGTCTGCATTTTATAATCCACGTAATGAAATAAGAATTACTTCCTTCTACGTGGAACAAGCTCCGTGAAACAAAAGCGTCATAAGTCGTTCCGTGCGTGCCACAGATGCGGTTTGATTAAAATGTAAATTAAATAAATCATCGAGGCAATAAAATATTAACCAAAGCTTTTTTGTAATCCGATTACTCTATTTACTCAATCGTTTCAGCCCTGGATTGTAGTATAGATTTTCTGTTCAAAGGGGGCTCATTTAAAGACCTGAGGATTCGAGGGTGACAGGGTGTGGTTTAAGAGCTATAGCTGAGGGTCTGTGGGCCTGTGGGCCTATCTGTCTGATCATTGTGAATTAAATTTGGACATAATTGAGGTGTACATGTATATACAATTGTTAAGGTTGGGCAAGCTGGGGAATCCTATTGATCATTCTCATTTTTCAATTAAATTGTATTTGTTCTTTTCAAAAAACATTGTAAAAATGGCTTTTAGTAATGTTTTCATGAACATAAACTATACAGGCCTATAATCTGTGCTATTTAATGCAAATAATAATATATGTTCATTCTCCAAAGTCGGACTTCTGCTCCAAACTACATATTTTATCTGTTTTTTTACTGACATTGGATTGTCTGTGGACTCTTGACTCAAAAACCCCTCCCAAAAAATTTACGATTTCAAATCTCGACAAGTCAATCTTTCTATTAATTACCCAAGTCCTAACTATAATCTACATTCAGAATAAAAATGGGTCTACAGTGAGGAAAATAAGTATTTGAACACCCTGCGATTTTGCAAATTGTCCCTCTTAAATTATGGAAGGGTCTGAAATGTTCATTGTACATGCATTTCCACTGTGAGAGACTAAAACAAAAATCCAGAAATCACATTGTATGATCTGTAAAAATGTATTTGTTATTGGTGAAGTATTTGAACACCTGAGAAAATCCATATTTGGTACAGAAGCCTTTGTTTACAATTACAGAGGCCAAATTTTTCCTGTAGTTCTTGACCAGGTTTGCACACACTGCAGCAGGGATTTTTGCCCACGCCACTCAGATCTTCTCTAGATCTGGCAGATTTTGGGGCTGTCGCTGAGCAACACAAAGTTTCAGCTCCGTCCAAAGATTTTCTATTGGATTTATGTCTGGAGACTGGCTAGGCCACTCCAGAACCTTGATATGCTTCTTACGGAGTCACTCCTTGTTATCCTGGCTGTGTGCTTCGGGTCATTGTCATGTTTGAAGACCCAGCCACGACATCTTCAATGCTCTGACTGAGGGAAGGAGGTTTAATTTTGCTCATCTGACGACATGGCTTTCTCCCATGACTCCTCTGGATCATACAGATGGTCATTGGCAAACTTCAGATGGGCCTGGACACGTGCTGACTTAAAGCAAGGAAACCTTCTGTGCGATGCATGATTTTAAACCATGACGGCGTAGTGTATTACCTTCAGTAACCTTTGAAATTGTGGTCCCAGCTCTCTTCAGGTCATTGACCAGCTCGTCCTGTAGTTGTTAGATGATTTCTTTCTTATCATCATCCATACCCCACAAGGTGAGACCTTCGATGGTCCATTTTCTAACAATTGCTCCAACAGTTGATCTTTTTTCACCAAACTGCTTGCCAATTGGTAGTAGCTGGAGTCTGACTGATTGTAGGGTGGAATCAGAATCAGAAGGTTTATTGCCATTGTCGGTGAACACAATTAATAAACTACGAACTTACTTTGGCATTAAAGTGCAACATACAGCAATGAACAATAGAAATTATAGTAAAATATATCAAATAAAATAAAAAGTTACTAATAAGATAAAAAATAAGACTCTGAGAATGTACACAAAATTAACAGTATACATTTACAGAAATAGTGCAGAAGGTGAACAATGCAAAGAAAAAATGCGTATGTGCTTATATGCATGTTTCGAGAGAGCACACTGTGCATGTAGTATTCATTCGAGAGAGGAAGTGGAGGAAGTCAGATTCAGCTGGCAAAAGCGCTGACATGAGACCACAGGGTGCATGGATGCGATAGGAGAGCATCCTGACTTCAGATTGGGGAAAAGATCTGTTGTCCCAAGGCACTAAGTGGGGGCCAATACCAACAAGGTCCAAAAAGCAAGTGGGTGAAAGTGTGTCAACAGCCATCACAAGCCACAGACACCCAGGGCCAGCAAAGAGGGGCTTCATTGGAAGCTCCCTTTACAGAGCTTTTACCCGGCTGGGCATGAATGGGCTAACGAAAAAGTAATCCATCAGATCTGCCAGACACAGCAGGAAGTGCTTCAAGGTGGCTTTGGATAAAAAGGGGCGATCCAAGGACAACTGCTGTTGGGACACAAGTCAGGGCCTGATCGTGAGGGTGTTCGATGTTGTAAGACCCGAAACTTCCTTGGGGTGTATGTTTTCATCAAGTCATTAAAATGGTCATCAAAAGTACTGCACAAGTATGTGTTAGGAGTTCACACTTATTCCCTCATTGTGTCCTGCAGGTGTCCAGCTCCCCTCTCAGAGTCCTGGTCCAAATCTGAACCTGAAAATCCCAGCGACTCCACAGATTAAAGAGGAGCCAGAAGAACAGAGCATCAAACAGGAGGAAGAGCAGCTGCAAATGTAAGTTTCAACCACTTTTATAAACATCTCGATTAGTTTAATTTTACTTTATTTTTTTCACTGTGACAATCCTGTTGTCTTTGATTTCTCTTTTCCTGAGTCCAGGGCCATCTGTGTGAAGACAGAAGAATCCTCTCTGCTCCAACAAACACAAACTGAGCCCAAAGAGGAAACACAGGGAGAGGACATCAGCTCAGAGCCACATTTCCACGCAGAGACTGAGGAAGACACAGAGCACTCTTCTGACACTGACCGTGATGAAGACTATAGACCTCCAATCACAGAAGAATCCTCTCGGCTCCAACAAACACAAACTGAGCCCAAAGAGGAAACACGGGGAGAGGACGTCAGCTCAGAGCCACATTTCCACTCTGAGACTGAGGGAGACACAGAACACTCTTCTGACACAGAGCACTCTTCTGACACTGACAGTGATGAAGACTGTAGACCTCCACTCAGAGGTTCAGCTGCACAGAAGGAGACAAAGGCTGTCCAGATCAGAGGCACAAGCACAGCTGCACAAAACTCAGGTCTATCCCACAAATACAAGTCTGCACCAAAGACCAGTGTAAACAATAGAGCCGTGACAGGAACAGCCAAAGGAATTGAGGGCAAGATCTGCCTGTGCTCCATTTGTAAAAAGAGAGATTTGCGTCTGTACAGGATTTGCAAAGACACATTAAAGTTCACAAGATTGCGAAACCATTCAGCTGTTCAGTCTGTAATAAAAACATTTACTCGGCCTGCTGGTCTTCAGAAACATAAGAGAATACACACAGGTGAGAAACCTTTCAGCTGTTCAATATGTAAGAAAGCTTTTACTCAGTCCACTTCTCTCATGTACCATATGAGAACACACACAGGAGAGAAACCTTTCACCTGTTTAATCTGTAAGAAAGATTTTAGTCATTATTCTGGTCTCAAATATCACATGACAACACATTCAGGAGAGAGACCTTTCAGCTGCACAATCTGTAAGAAAGATTATCCTCATTATTCTGGTCTCAAATATCATATGAGAACACATTCAGGAGAGAGACCTTACAGCTGTTCAAATTGTAATAAAACGTTTATTCAGTCCAGTGCTCTCAAAGTTCATGAGAAAAAACACAGAGAAACCTTACAGCAGTTCAATATCTAAGAAATATTTTACTGATTTCTCTGCTCTCAAAAGTCATCAAAGCACACCAAAGGACTGTAAGGAAGCCTAACGTAAATGCACATGAGAGAACACACACAGAAGAGTAGCCTTACTGCTGTTCTGTCTGTAATGGACGCTTTGCATCAAATTCTAATCTAGAAAGTCATAGAAGTCACAAAGGAGAGAAATGGACTGAAAATAACGTGACAGGTTTTGAGGAGCCAGTTAATCTAATTATTGAGCCTATCCACATTAAATTAAACCTAGCAAATGTAACATCTTCTCTACACAAAAAACTGACAGGAATCTCCAAACAATTGCTCACAGCTATAGTTTGAGTAGCTCGCAAAGGGATTTCCAAAACATTGGCTGTCTCAGCCAAGCCTGGTTACGGCGGTGACCTGCAGCCATCCATGTGTGCAGCAGCATGGTCTGCAAAGGCAAAAAATAGTTTTTAAGGAGTGTGGGAATCTTGACTTTTTACTCCCAACATTCACAAGCTGCAGATCCAGCTGACTGTGGCTAAGCGATGCAACACAGTCGTGTAGTCTATGATTTTCATATTGAACACTAATGGGTAATTGTTATTATAGAACAATCGCACGGATCAGGGCCACTGGGGAAAATGACAGCCTACATTGTTCTGCTGATGTCAAGTTACAAAATATGTTTGATGTTAATCAGCCTTATATTCAGAGAAAAATCCAAAAGAGTGAATGAATGGAAGTTGCCACAAAGTCAAACTCGTTCTTCCAACAACAATAAAACATTTACTTGGAGCCTCAGTCCACAGGGAAGGAGAGAAAAGAGATAAAGAGCTGAAGGGCCGGGGCCTGTGCAGCCAAACTCAGGGCATGGGGCTAATGGGACCCCCCTGTTGTGCCTCTGCCTATAGGCATAACCATGTCCTTTGAGTGCCTTGAAGGTCGAAAAGTGCTTTATAAATACACTGTATTCATAATATATTAGTTTGTATTATATATTGAGATAAATGTTCAGACAATAGAAATTACAAAATGTTCCGGCCAAAATAAGCTATAAAATATACCTGAACATGAGTAGTTCACGCTTGTTCCAGTGATAGTAGCTCACAGAGACAAAGAGGTTGGAGACCCCTGTTCTGATGTATATTACTCTTAATATTGTGAGTTTGAAGAGTCACGGTTGACCTATGACATGTCTTGTTTGCTATACATACATTAAATATGAATTATATCCTCTTTATTCTTGCAGTTGTTTGTTCACACACGTCACTGTCACTGACATTTACATACACCAGTGCACAGACGGCGCTAATACTCACTTTAAGGACAAACCTGACCACAGTAAGTCTTAATAATCCACGTTCCTGGAGACAAGCAAAATGTTTTTGCATACTCTCCTCCTACCTGATGCATGTGGCAAAGACCTAGTTTGTCTCTGGATGCTTGCATTTCAAACTGCATAAACAATCAGCATAATTTCTAGGCTGTACTTTCTAAGTTCAGCAGATGATTGCCAAAGTTATAAAAGGGATAGAAGATGAACATGCATAAATCACCCATCACTCATCAGAAACTACATGACTAGAAATGTAAAAACAGGGCCAGAAAGGGTTTAAATACAGATCTGAACCAGGAAATTCCAGCGACTCCAGATTAAAGAGCAGCCAGAAGAACAGCGCATCAGACAGGAGGAAGAGCAACTACTAGTGTAAATTTCAACCACTTTTATAAACATTTAGTTTCTTCATTTTAACACTTTTTTTCCCATCTCTACACAAAGAGCTGTAAGAGCTAAGTGCAAGAAAAATCTAACCACGTAAAATGTAACTGTACTCATTATTGTATTACTTTAGACAATTTAGGTATTAGGTAAAAGTATTGGGGCTCTTTGCTTTTTAGATTTAGATTTGAGATTTTTTGATATACGGTTTTTCTGCAATAGAAAGGAAAGGGATCATGGAGGAGGTGGAAGATGAGCTAATTTGTGAAGCAAGGTACAGACTTTTAGGAAAGGAAAGGACCTGTAGTATATAGCAGTAGAAATCTGGGACAAATATCAACAACATGACCCATGCCTCCGGTTAGCTCTACATAGTCTTCCCTGTATTGAAGGTCAAGATCGCAGTAGAATTATTTGGTGTGGAGACTTCAATGCCCACGGTGCAGTCTGGGCAGGGACATACGGATACCGACGGTAGTGTGATACGCTCCAATCCTGAAAGTTTAGAGTTCAAGTGCTGGTTTTGAACTAAATCGATCAATAAGTTGGAAAGTAAGATTCTTTTGACCCCAAATCCACACAATTCTTTTAAAAAATACGGACATTTGAAAGGTAGTTCTCAAAATCTGACTTTCAGGGCTGAACAAACAGGGAGAGGAGATATTCTTAGTACTTCGTATTGATCTGGTCCTCAGTCTGGTTTTGTTTCAGGTTTAGATTCACTTCAGAACAAACATGTCCCACATGAATCTGATGTGGCTGATGACACATTTCCAAGGCTTTCTCCAAATGCATTTCTTCTCCCAGGGACACAGATCAGAACTTAAAGTAGCACCTTGAAAATTCAGATTTGTATTCATGATTGAATTGGTCAAAAAAAAAAAAAACCTGGCTGTATACATTTTCAAATTTATTTGCAATTTTTTTGGGGGAAAGGGGGGGGAGGAGTTACTTCTGGGAGGTAACTGATGAGAAGGCATCAGTTACCTCCCAGAAGGGGGGGGGGGTTACTTTGGGGAGGTAACTCATGTCGTCCCATCAGTTTCCTCCTAGAGGGGGGAGTGTGGGGGGGAGGGGGGGTGGGGGTAACTGATGGGAATTACTTCTGGGCGGGCATCAGGTTGTCGATGGCCTCACCCTTCTCCAGACATTGCTCCATCTGGATGAGCAGCTTGATTCCATCCACCACCGTCTGCACCAGCTCAACCTCAGAGAAACCCAGACGATCGGCATTAGAGATGTCGAAGACTCCATCGACAGCCGCCGTGTCCACGCCACCTGAGACAGAAGAGAGGGTTAGACTCAGGAACATCTGCAGCTCATGGAGACAGAAGAGAGGGTTAGACTCTGGAACATCTGCAGCTCATGGAGACAGAAGAGAGGGTTAGACTCAGGAACATCTGCAGCTCATGGAGAAGGAAGGGAGGGTTAGACTCTGGAACATCTACAGCTCATGGAGAGAAGAGAGGGTTAGACTCTGGAACATCTACAGCTCATGGAGACAGAAGAGAGGGTTAGACTCTGGAACATCTGCAGCTCATGGAGACAGAAGAGAGGGTTAGACTCTGGAACATCTGCAGCTCCAGCTCATTTGACCCAATTTTTTTTCATTTTAAAACCACTTTTAAAACCACTTTTACAGGTGAAGAAAAACACTCAATTGTCATGGTCATAGTTCCAGGGCCGTCAGAAGGACTGAAGCGCCACAGACATATCTGGTATTCAGAGTCTTGTTCTCCATTCACTTTGATCAAAATGCCTTCCTTCAACTGTTTTTATTTCATTATTGTTTAATTTTTTTCTTCTATCGTTCAATCTGTTTGTCTTCACCGCCTCTCTGATGTGTACTATAATGACTGTATTGCTTTTGAAATAAAGACTGTTCTCACCGGTTCCTCTCTTCTGCAGCTTCAGCCTCTTGAGCACCTCCTCAAACTGTGGATCCTTGCTCATGTTGGGCAGTTTAACGTGGACTCCGGCCCTGAGCCCGGTGCCCAGGTTGGAGGGGCAGGTCAGGATGTAGCCCAGGTGCTCGTTCCACATGAAGTCGTGGCCGCGCTGCTTGAACAGGGTCTCGATCTGAAAGGACAAAAACACGTCAGAATCAATCATGTTTAAAGTTTAATCCAAACAGAGCCAAGTTAAAGCAGGTATGGTTTTGTTTTGTGTTTAAAATGCCCCACTGAAAAGAACTAGAGATTAAGAATCCAGAGAAACAGATGCCCACTAAACTGATTTTAGAATGTTCCCCAAATTATACAACCCTTACTTACAAACAAATCAGTTTTAATACAAACTTAAGCATATTTAAGCAGTTACTGACCTTGGTGAGGCCAGTGCAGAAGCGGTTGAACACTTCCTTTATGTTTCCTCCTTTCTGCATGGAGATTAACCTCAGATGATCCTCCTCGTTCACCCAAACCAAGAAGGTCTTGTTGTCGTTGTGCCTTTGGACAAACAAACGCTCAGTAAAAATGCCGGCTCACATTTCACACTGGCCCAGACCGTCCTCGTACTTACCAGATTCCGCGGGCATCGGGCCAGTCGCGGGCCATGCCAGATGACAAGAGCAGAGGAGACACTGGTTTGTCAAACAGGAAGTGGTCGTCGATGAGCTGCTGCTGCTCCTCCTGAGTCATGTTCTTCAGAGCGTAGTATTTGCCCTTCAGGTCATCGCTCAGAGAGTCCAGGACTGTGGGCGAGAAACACTTTAACACAGAAGCATCTAATTCATCCATCACAGAGCCCTCAGAATCTATCGATTAGATGTTTGATTCTGCAGTCACCAGAGGGCGCTCCAGCCTGTTCTTGGTCTCAGTTTTCAGTAACTCTGACTGACCTTCAATGGAAAGGCTCTCGATGGCGCGCCTCTCCCCGCGGCTGCAGTGAGGCGGCAGAGCGAATCCACGCACGCTGCGGCCGGTTCGGACTCTGGAGCTGAGGACGTAGGCGGGGTCCAGGTCGTCTCCGCCCTGAGGCACAAAACAGGAGGGTTTGTGGTTCAACTCAAGACTGAGACTCACTGTCCAAAAAGGTCAGAAAGGACAAGATGCTGAGCTCCTTGTGTCAAAGGTCAAGTCAGAGTTTGTCCCACTTTCGTGCATATTGCAGGTTTTCACGTTTTTCTACATTAAACTGGTGAATGGTACATGTGAATACTTCTTCTTTGCCTGCAGTCTAAGCATTACCTGTAGGTTTTCTGCGTTGAGGTCGGTCTTGTGCGCGTCAGAGGGTTTGTATCCTCCGTGACGGTCCTCGATTACTGGGTCCAGCAGCTCCTTGAACACCTCGTAGGTCTCTTCGTCTCCGGCCACACAGCCCACAGTCATGATGAAGGGGTGACCTGCATTCGCACACGCACACGCACACAATCACACACAGGGTTAGGGCTTGAAACAGGAAAGATGTTTACTCAAGAGTGTGGTGTGGAATATAAGTAGGATAAATGAGCTCAGCAATAGTCCCTTTTGGACTTCGAGTATATAAGAAAACTGTCAGTCTTAAATTTGTTTATACCAGACCAGACATAACTCATGTTCTTAAAAGGATGACCAAATCGTAGCAAAAGTGGGACAAGTTGGTCAATTTGGGACAGACGTGTAATTAACTTAAATTTATACATAAAGACTGCTATAATGTATGATTTTACCTCCCAGTACAACTGGACACTAAAAGTTTTATTTTTTAAATGAATATTTCATGTCCTTTTTTCTTGTGTGTGGCACTGGTGAAAAAGTGAGACGTGGGCCTAAATGGCTTTGCAGGACAACCACACTAGCGTGTGCCCATGCCCCCTGTGTACATCCCTATCCCGTGTGTGCACGTGTCCCTGCCCCATGAATGTGCCCCTGCCCCTTACCAGGATTGTCCACTCCGGTCTGAATCAATTGGTCGATGGTGAAGCCGCTGGAGGTCACACGCTCCCGTAGGCTCGCGTACATCTCCTTGGTGAGCACTTTAGCCATGTGGTTGTTGTGGTTGGACAGATCCGGGAACTCGTCCTCCATCGCGAGCCGCTTCAGAATTAGCGTCAGCTCCGTCATGTTCTCCATGCTGCACAAATCATGGAACTATAATATTAACAGCTTTCTCTCTCTTTTGCTCTTTTTCTGTTTGTTTACAGTATAGCATAAAACATATACTTTGAAAATGTACAACTACAGTAGGTGGCGGTAAATGCACCAGAAAGCAGGAGGTTTACAACAACCTCAGTTCATATCATTACTGTTTGCTACCAACCGACATTAAAAGTAACAGCAACTGGAAGAGCAATCAATGAAGCAATCCCTATAGACGGCGCTGCATTGGTCACTATGGCCACTCTTATATCGCGGGCAGTGCTCATCTGCAACAGGGAAACCCTGGGTTATTTTGATTGCGCGCCGGTATGTCATCATGCCTGGGATATCGGACCATTGGAACCATATTTGGACGGGTTGTATTGGTAGAGCAAGGTCGCCCAATGTTTGTTATTTTTTAAACTGTATGATTCAAAATGTAGAAAGTTGAAGTAACACCGACGATAAACACAGACCAGGAGAAGTGGGGAAGGCTCAGCGCTTTCAAAATGGAGCAAAGTATAATATGTGGTTGTTTTTTTTTCCATTCAAACCAGGGACATGCTGATTATGTATCAAATGCTCTGCCACTGAGCTATACCCAAAACACTAACTATTTTAAAAACTGATATGACCAGAAAGGTCAAACCTAGTCAGTGTCCAAAGAAAAGAGTTTCTTACCCTGAAGAAAGTTGGTCGGTAATACCCTTGATTTGTAAGACAGTTTTTCAGAAAAGCAGAAAAGACAATTGAAGCTGACTTTTCACAACAGGTGAACCCACTCAACTGAACTCAACTTGTGAATGAGGACTTAATGTAAAGGCGTGTATCCAAAGTGACGTTCTAGAATCTTGGCTTTGATGACACTGAATCCTGACATCACAGCTACGGTTGTTATGCAAGAATATCTCGGGGGGGTGGGGGGGGACAGCCCTCTGGCAGTCGAAAAAGAACAGTCCAAAGAATAAAGTCTAAAAGTCTACAGAATAAAGTGCGCTCTCCGCACCCCAGGAGCCACTGAAGTCTAAAGAATAAAATCCAAAGAGCGGAGTCTAAAGAATAAAGTCTGCAAAATAAAGTCTAAAGACGTACAACTACAGTAAGTGGCGGGAAATCCACCTTTTCAGTTGGCTACCAACCACCATTAAAAGTAACACAACAGCAACTGGAAGAGCAATCCAAGACGGCGCGAGACAGGGAAAAGTGCACTGGTCACTATGACCAGTGCTCAGTGGCGCATGTCGCATATTCGAATTTTCGTATTTAAAATGTTTCCCACGATAAGGTGGGGAAGGCTCAGCGCTTTCAAGTTATGTATAATGTGGTTGCCGTGGCCATGGCTATATTGTTTTTGCTAAAAATAATATATTTTAAATTGTATTTACTATTATTATTATTATTATTATTATTATTATTATTATTATTATTTATTATTATTATTATTATTATTATTATTATTCAATCAAACCAGGGAAATCCTGATTATTTGTCAAATGCTCTGCCACTGAGCCATACCCAAAACTCTTAAAAACAGTGTCCAAAGAAAAGAGTTTCTTACCCGTGATTGGTCGGTAATACCCTTGATTTGTAAGACACTGTTTTTCACAAAGCAGGAGAAAAGACAATTGAAGCTGACTTTTCACAACAGGTGAACCCACTCAACTGAACTCAACTTGTGAATGAGGACTTAATGTAAAGGCGTGTATCCAAAGTGACGTTCTAGAATCTTGGTTTTGATGACACTGAATCCTGACATCACGGTTGTTATGCAATAATACATTCAGTCGAAAAGAATAAAGTCTAAAGAATAAAGTATAAAAGACTACAGCCACTGAAGTCTAAAGAATAAAGTCTAAAGCTACGTTCACACCGCGGCGTCCAAATTCGTGCTTGACGTCCGAGTGGGCAGCCTGTACATTTGAAGGTGGACGCCCTGGACTCCGTCAAAATATGGAGGCGATCGGCTTGGCGGCCTGTCCCGCAGATACTTCAGAGGTGAGCAGAGTTTAGTTAATATCATTATTTGCTCCAAGAGCTGCGTCTGGCTGATTTTTTAACTGTGCAGGGTTTGTTTTGGTCCTTCTTCCAGGTGGTGTGTAGGTATGTCACAGGAGCATAATCTCTGGTTACTGCAAAAAAGTTCAGCATTGTCCAACTTTTCTGCGTTGGACACTTTGGCCGCTCTGGCCGCCCAGAGCAGCCAAAGTGTCAGACGCTCAAACGCCCCCGAAGCGCCCTGCCCGACGCTCAAAACGCAGGATTAGCGCAGCAAAAACCATCATAACGCGCTGCAAAATGCTCAAAGTGTACAGAATGTAAGGTGATCATAAAACTTGAAAAAGAAAATGCATCTTTTAATGAGTGGAAACCATTAACATGAATCTAGAGAAGGCATTGGGTGAAATCAAACGTGCGACAGCTCTTGCTTGCAGCTGGTTGTGTGTAAAGATGCGGATAAGCAAATGAAGGCAATTAAGATTCAAAGTCTGGATGGAAAGAGGGTTATTGTTTCAGATGCTGAAAGAAACATGGTTAGAGGAGTTATCGCAGGCATCCCGTGGTTACTGTGGATGAAATAAAGAGGAATTTAACGGGCTAAGGTTGAGGATGCCAGGTGATTGAAGGCAACCCAGCTTGTTGTAGAATGTGACAGCCTGTCAGTAATGTTGAAACTACTACTTCTTTGATTACATTACCGCCATTCTTTAGACATTATTCATTAGACCCCATTCTTGAGTTGTTGTTGGTGCAGCCAACCCGCATCCTTCCTCTTTTTGGCTTTCCACGGCAGCTGGCTTCCACAGTGCCACATCACCGCCACCCACTTTAGTTGTTCCTCTTTGGAGTCACTTTCGCTGTTGTCACCGGCCTCCATGGCAGTCGGCAAACGAGCATGCAACACTACAACGACGCACCTTACTCTGCAATCTTCCAATCAACCCTGTGTTACCATAAGTAAGTAACCATAGCCTTACATGATCCCTGTGACTGGATTGTAAGAAGATTCCGCAGATTGAATTCCTGCCTATTAGTTTGAAACCATAAGGACAAGTCAGTTCTTTATATGCTGAACAGTGGAGCAGCACATGCTTGTTTCTGGTTCTTGACAGCGATTACACAAACCGGTAGGATGTTTGCCTATCCTACTCAGCGACCAATTGAGTCCAGAGTGGCCCATTCACATGCGAGCAAAGGATCGCGTTCCAGAGTTCATATACATGACGCTTAATAACGGGCTTGATTTCAGGTTTGCTTATTTCAACCAGTACATCAATTGACGGCCGCCTAAAGGAATTCTTAGTCCGTAAATCAGCCATTTCATTACCATCCATCCCAGCATGTGCAGGAACCCAAATGAAGGGGACCCTCACATCCTTCCTGGACAGAGAGCATCAGATAGAAGATGCTATATAGAATATCCTGTCTGCAATCAAATTTTCCTGATTTAATGCTTTGCAGTGCTATCACAACGTTGTGACACTGTAAGGTAGGCTCAGCCCATTCCATCACTAACCGTACCGCTATGAGTTCCGTGGAGAAGACAGAGAGGATCTGTTAATCTCTTCTTGACCGCTACCTCAAGGTCAGGTATGAATAAGGCAGTGCCTGTTCACCCACTCAGGATCCTTAGATCCATCAGTATAAATAATCACACCATCTGAATGCTTATCGATGAGCTCTTCAACAATAAGCTTGCGATGCAAACTAGTATCAACAGGAACCGGAGTAAACTTCCAAGGATCTATGGTTGACAAAGCAACCGAAGGGTTGAAGTTAAGATCGCTTATTCCAGCAAGTTGTGCTTTTGCATTTCCTACCCAGCTAAAACACCGATCGATGATGTCCCACATTGTCTAAGAAGTTTCTTCACTGGGTGAGTGCTTGTATGTCCTTGCACATTGAAACTTCTTCTTTGGTGGTGTTTTATGGAAGTTGGTATCCATAGTGTCACATTACCGCCATTCTTTAGACTTTATTCTTTAGACTTTATTCTTTATTCTTTAGACTTTATTCTTTGAACTTCATTTATGGAGAATGTCTTAGTAACATGTTCATTGGATTCATGCACTATGAAGTAGGGCCATATGTTCCACCACCATTACGTTGCTTCAAGTGCCCATGTTTTGGTCATGTAGCAGCAGTTTAGTTTGCAAAGGGAAGCAAAGGTGTGGTAAATGTGCAGGAGATCACAAGTATGGGAAATGCTACGAAGGAGCAAAACTGAAATGTTGTAGCTGTGGGGGAGAACATAGCTCTGCCTACAGGGGATGTGAAGTCTCCCAAGGTATATCCTATGAGGAGGCAGTCAACAAAGTGTCAAGTAAAGAGGTGAAAGTGGATACAGTGAGTGAAGGCAGTGAGCCTTCAAAGTGTGAGGCTCCCAAGTGTGAGGCTCCCAAGTGTGAGGCTCCCAAGTGTGAGGCTCCCAAGTGTGAAGCTTCAAAGTGTGAAATTTCCAAGTGTCAAGTTTCCAAGATTACTGCGAATACCGTGGTTGTTGATAGGAATGATACTATAATGATACTGTACTCTTTATGGTGGATGTTATTAACCTCGCTGCTCAAACTAAAAAAATAACTGGTATCTTGGAAGGAAAGATTTTAATTGGGCAGAAATAGAAAACATTTAAAATGAGAATCAGAGTAAAGAAATTCCCCTTTAGCTGTCATGTTCTCATGGTTCTTAATGAGTTATTGTGTTGTAATAGAATGTGCAAAGTCTTCGTGCTAATGGCCAAGAATTTAAGCATTTTTGTTTCTACTTCACAGAACAAACCTCATTTGTATACAGGAGACTTGGTCACAACCTTGGTGGTATTTTGTAATACAAGGATGTACTGGTGTAAGGAATGACAGGGAGCAAAGGTGGAGGTGGAGGTGTAGCTATGTTTATTCGAAATGGCCTTAAATACATTGTTGTCAATGTGAGTAAAACGCTAGAAGCTATGGCTATTAGAATTTGGTTTAGTAATGATATTGTCACTGTAGTTCATTTGTATTATCGGTGTGATGAGCTGACACTAGATACTTTAAATTGTATTGGCAAGGATGCTAAAAAAAAAACCTAAACATTTGGTGTGGAGATTTTAATGCACACAGCACTTTGTGGGGCGGTAAAAGTACAGATAAAAATGGGTTGGTGATAGAAGATTTTATTGATCAAAGAGATTTGGTTTGCTTGAATGATGGGAGAGGAACCTGATATAATATTGTGAACAATACGGAAAGTGCAATAGAGCTTACTCATGTCCAATGGGATAGCGGGCGTTAGTATTTGGGAAGTTCTTAATGGTTTGTCGTTTGGAAGTCATCGCTATCCCATTTGCACTACAATCCATTTTTTGGTATTATGGTCTCCATTGATCTCCTGTCCACATTCAATGCAGCAGATGGCGGTAAATGCACCTTTGTAGTTGGCTGCCAGCCGCCATTAAAAGCAACAACAACAACATCATCTCTTTCTCTTTAAGCTCTTTCTCTCTCCTTTTTTTTTTGACGGTATAGCATAAAACACATACTTTGAACACGCAGAACTACAGTAGGTGGCGGTAAAACTACCTTTTCAGTTGGCCACCAACCGCCATTAAAAGTAACACAATAACGGGATTGAAAATAGTAATTAGTATTCTGCCTATATGACAACAAAACTATTTAATTCATATTAAATCAATATTAGACAAATGTCTGTCCCAAAAGAGTTATGGATTGCTACGGCAACGGTACAAATTTTTCATAATTTCAAACATCATTTCATTTGAGTTCTGGAGTTATTTAAAGGCTAGTTTGATTAAACTAAAAATGAAAACCTCTCTAGGTGCAGATTGGACAATGTTTCCATCTGAAAGTTAAAAGAATGATGTGCATAGCTGTAGCTGTGACAGAAACCTCCAATGTTATCTCAATGGAAAAAGCACAACATGTCTGAATTTCCCAAATTTTCCCAAAATGTGTCTATTTCATTTTATCATGAGGAAGCTCAAATACAACACAACGCTCCAAGAATACACATATGGAGGGCATGTTAGCGCCATCTTTGCCAAGTCAAAGTGCAGAGTACGAAGCCCGACGGCCGTTGGATAGCGGCTTTAATTAGGCCCAAGCCCCAGCAGGGCCTATTGATCTTGAAGTGCTGCCGAAATTTGGTACAAGCGTTCCTCTCGTAAGAACAAAATATATATTATAGTGGCCATGCCCCCTAATAATCCTATGGCCGCCATTTTTGGCAGTGTTGCAACTGTTCGACCAAACATGCGTGAGACAAGCGCAGCGCCTCATGTCCTCCACAAAAAACACCCTGGCATCATGCTGTACTCGAGAGCCATGGGCCAAACTTATAACTGCCAAGATGAATGGAAGTCTATGAAGAGTGAGTGGGCAAACACAACGGGATGGTGGATGATGAGTGTGTAAGTAAAGGCTATAATGTCTTTGGTAAAAATAAATATATTTTTAATTTACAATCAAACCAGAGACATCCTGTTTACTAGTCAAATGCTCTGCCACTGAGCCATACCCTAAACACTAACTCTTTTAAAAACCATGATATGACCAGAAAGGTCATTTTGGTTGGAAATATACCTAAAACTTGTCCAAAGAAAAGAGTTTCTTACCCTGATTGTCAGTAAAGGTCCTTGACTTGTAAGACAGACTCAGATTCTCTCAACAGCAGAAAAGACAGTTGAAGCTGACTTTTCACAACAGGTGAATGAGAGGACTTAATGTAAAGGCATGTATCTAAAGTGACGTTCTAGAATCTTGGCTTTGATGACACTGAATCCTGACATCACAGTCGAAAATAATAAAGTCCTTTAGATTTTGTTCTTTGAATTTTGTTCTTTAGACTTTATTCTTTACACTTTATTCTTAAGACTTCATTCTTTAGACTTCATTCTTCAGACTTTAGACTTTATTCTTTTGTTGTAGTTCTTGTTTTTGTATTACTTTTTATGGCTGTTGGCAGCCAACTGTAAAGGTGCATTTACCGCCACCTACTGTAGTTGTACATCTTCAACCTATGTGTTTTATGCTATGCCATTAAAAAAAGGACAGAAAACAAGAGAGAAAGAGAGGAGAGAGAGAAAGAGAAAGAGAGAAGGAGAGAGAGCAGACTTTATTCTTCTTCTTCTTTGGTGGTGTTTTATGGCGGTTGGTATCCATAATGTTACATTACCGCCATTCTTTAGACTTGATTCATTAGACCCCATTCTTTGGTTGTTGTTATTGGTGCTTCCAATGGCGGCCGACGGCCATCTGCAAAGGCGCATCCTTCCTCTTCTTCTTTGGCGTTCCACCGTGGCTGGCATCCATAGTGCCACATTACTGCCTCCCACTGTAGTTGTGACTCTTGGAGTCACTTTTGCTGTTGTCACCGCCCTCCATAGCAGTCGGCAGTTGAGCGTGGACAGGAGATGAGTGGCAGCAGTGCAACACTACAATGACGCGCCCAACTCTACAATCTTCTAATTAACCGTGTTACATAAGTAAGTAACTATAGCCTTACATGATCTTCTACTTCTTCTTCTTTGGTGGTGTTTTATGGCGGACAGGTGCGCTCCTGAGGAGCGTTCAACCCTCATAGCATTCAGCTGATTCAATTCTGTCTTATAACGAGGGCACCATAAAAATCCTGTATTTGCATTGATTTGATTTATTAAATGAGAAAAAGGTATTAAATAGTCTTACACTTCACACTAGTTACAGGAACTCTGACGAGGTGAGGAGTTTTACATTGACAAACTGGTACCTAGCCAATAATTAGGACTTAATCCAGCTGAGGGAATGTTGTTGTCGATGGTGTCAAACACTGCACTGAGGTCCAATAGAACCCGGATTGAGACCAGTCCATCGTCAGCAGCTAATAACAAGTCATTTGTGACTTTAACTAGGGCAATTTCAGTGCTGTGGTGGGCTCTGAACCCTGACTGGAAAACAAAAAATACAAATACATTATTGTCCTGTAGGTGGTGACAATGCTGTTTGACTTGAACTCTTTCAAGGATTTTAGAGAAAAAGGAAAGATTTGAAATGTAGTTTACCAACAGGTCAGAATCAAGATTAGGCTTTTTCAAAAGTGTTTTAAGGATTGCATGTTTGAAGGACTGTGGAACATAACCACTTTCTTTGCTGTGGCATGACCTTAAAAAGAAGGGTCATGCTCAACCCCAGAATTACATAAAGGTTTAGAGGGCAATTACTTTTTCCTCACAGGGCCATGTAGGTTTGGCTATTGTTATAAACCGTTTAAAAACTGCATTTTGTGTTTCCATGTGTTGTCTTTGAGTAATATTTAAACTAGTTTGATGATCTAAAACATTCAAGTGTGACAAACATGCCAAAAAAAACAAATAAATCAAATAATACTATATTAGTATTATCATCTTTTCACTCTTTCTCTGTGTTGGTTTTTATATGTTTATTAATTTGGAAAAAATCTAAATAATAATTTTTAAAAACGAAATTAACTGTAATACAGGCAATGATATGCAACCTCATTAATGTGCATCCACAAGCGTCATCTTACATTCCACATAAGAACACACACAGGCGAGAAACCTTTCAGCTATTCAATATGTAATCAAACTTTTACTCAGTCCTTTTCGCTCAAATGTCATAAGAGAAAACACACAGGAGAAAAACCTTACAGCTTTTCAATCTGTAAGCAAGAGTTTAGTTATTTTTCTAGTCTAAAACATCAGAGCACGCCAAAAAACTACAAGAAAACATACAAACCTGAGACTTACCTAAATGCACAGGAACACACACAGGAGAGTCGCCTTACTGCTGTGCTGTCTCTATTGACGCTTTGCCTCAAGTTCTAGTCTAGAAAGTCATAGAAAAAGTCTAGCCCCTGAAAGTGATCTTCTTTGGGCTATATATATCCTAGTGTTCGATGGTTGCAGCTCCCTCATCACTGATGAGTACCTGATTAGTATGAGAATGCCCAGGGCAGATGCTGGTACTGGTAGCGTACGCCAGTAAAACTGTAAAGTGTGAGAAAACTTGGTTTTCCTGAGGGTGGTCGTCTTCTAGAGGGGGGAAATTGACGGGGAAAATTGACAACCATAAGAAACGGAACAAACACCTCCAAATAGATCAAGATTCAAGAGCCACTCTGTCCTGGCTCTGACTAAGCCAGTTACTAGAGGAGACACCAGACATACAACTCCTGTTCCAAAGAGGCTAATGCAACACATGTTAGTATAGCCAGCAGGACACTTACCCATGTATCAAGTTGCAGAGTGAAACTGCATATAACAGACTGGCCCAGGGCAAGGTGTATCCATTTTTTAAAGAGAAAATAACTGGACCTCATTGTGCAAACAGTAGAGACCAACAAATGCAGAAAACTTTTAAGCATAATCAGTCAAGATGACGGCTATAAATGGGATACCAATTTTGACAACAACAAAACATTACAAAAGAAATTTCAGTATATGGTGTAACAAATAACTGATTCTGCCAAGAAAATGTGGGGTGACTATTCAGGTCTCCAAAGGGTGATGCAAAATGTCACAGTGATCTGACGAGAGTGCACCTTCACAAAAGCTTATGAGCAACACACGGAGCAAGACGAGGGCAAATTTGTTACAAATCCATTTGAACTTGCCAGTGTAGTACTTGGTTTAAATAGATTAAATGCAGAAATCAAGACCTTAATTACACAACACAGTGTGGGCTGGCATATTATGGGATGGGATGACTTGGTCACGCAATGGATTCCAAGTTTTTGCAAACATGAAGGGGGCATTCATGGATCATTTCATGCTCGACATGAAAAATTATGACTGACTGCTCGGTGGACTAAGCAGGCCAAAGAACAGACTGCATCATGAATAGTCCAGAACTTGGGCGGTTTGAGGGTGACAAACCTTCTGATTTGTTTGTTGACAGGTCTGAGGGTTACATTGATGAAGCATTTCCAAAAGCCTCACAAATGCATGAAGCATTATAATAAGAGTGTAACATCAAGGGTCAATTTGCATTACAGTTCATGCTAAAACATTAGAGCAAAGGCCTATATGTTTATTATTTTGTTCATTATTGTTTCTTTTACTTCTTATTTTACTATCTAACAGAGTCTTTATATCTTGAAGTTTGAAAACTACCGTAAGGTGCCACTTGGGGCCGCCACCAAAAGTTGTAGGCAGAGAGTTTTTCAGAAGCGCAGAGCGAGTGGAATGGGGTGAAATAACGGTCACAGAAAAGGTCGTGGAGCTGATGCAGCTGCGGAGATGAGCTCATCCGGAATAATAAGTTGTAGGTTGGTACAATTTACGTGTGCCAAATGTAAAGAGGCCATAGGGCAAAGTATGTTATGAGTGGGAGGTTTTAAGTCAATATTCATGAATCAAGACCAAATTCTTAAGTCTGGATTTCGGTTATTTTTCACAAAGAGTTTTCTTTTTCAACATGAGAGCAGTATTAACCCAAACAAGAGGAGACTTGCAAAAGCCAATTGGGTACATCACCAAAAAAAAAAAAGACTTATGCATATGCAAAGTGTGTTCAGAGCATAGTGGGAATGTATGATTAGTTGGACAGTATTAGCTGTCAGAGAATGGGTTCGATTAGAGCCCTTGACCTTATGGTGCCACCATCAGATCCAAATGCTCCTTCAAGAACAACATTTGACACACCTTACTTCTCCAAGATATTTAAAATACGAGACATGTTTGTTTAGTGATCCGAACTTCACGATAAAGACCTGCTCCCTGCCCGGGCCAGCAACTATAGACAAGGGTGCGTTGCCCTTACCCACATTAATGTCGTGCCCGTCCAATGAAAAAGCGCATCAGATTCGAAATCCATTGGCACCTGGGTGTCCGCACAACACGCAATGGTTTTTACTTTTATAACTTTTAAACTTTCTCACACTGCTGGGCTGGCCTCTGTTACTGTAAAATGCGACGCTTTTGGTCAGGTGTTACATACATACAAGCATGTTCAGTTTGGGAAGTGATTACATGTAGCCTACAAAAGTACTGAATTGAAATTTTGGAGTAACTGTGTTCCGAACAGAATAGTTACATTTCTAAAATTACATTGCACTGAATTAGTGTGGAAAAAAGAAAAAACAAGTCTTATGGTGAGTGCTTCTCTGATTTGTGATAATCTTTCACGACAAACTGTGAAACAAAAACAATAAGCAGTTTTGTCATGTTGTTTTTCTATTTATTCTTTTTTAAACATACAGCAACAAAAACGTACAAAATCAAACTAACCTATGTAAAGAAAGAGGACAAAATATATACACATATACATACATATCCACATACAGACATACAAATGCACATGTATACATACACACACACACATATACATACAGTACATGTACACATTAAACATTCAGATGTTTGTCATTACCAAGCTCAGTATTTGTGCTATTGAGAAATATTGGTCAAGTATTGCTTTTATAAATTTAAGTCTAAATGCAGTGCATACAATTATTCACATAGGCCTTATTGTGATTGAATTTTGTAGTAGCCTAATAGTGATTCATCTGAACAATAAAGCTGATTT
Organism: Chaenogobius annularis; assembly: GCA_015082035.1. Lineage (NCBI taxonomy): Eukaryota > Metazoa > Chordata > Actinopteri > Gobiiformes > Gobiidae > Chaenogobius > Chaenogobius annularis. The sequence continues at coordinate 120,766 of BJKM01000757.1, forward strand.
AAAGTTCTTATATCGTTGCATGTCCTGATTTACTGTTATGAGTAAAGTCATATTTATATGCGTTTTGTGATTGTGTTAGTGAACAAGCGTAGTTGAAGCATAAGTTGAAGCTGCTTTAATGACAGAAATGAATGTGCTTTGGGTCACGGTTAACACTGGATAGAGCAAATATCTGCTTTACTAACCCACGGGCCTAAAAGAATTAAAGCCTGGCTAAAGCTTAAGTGAGATGCAGGATACAAAAGCATGGCTCCTTAATATAAAAGCATTTGATTTCATGTTCGCAGTTCGGTTGGACTGGAGCAAATCAGGGCAAAGCACTTGCAAACAAGCAGTGCCACTTTCACCTTCAAATCCTCCTCCACGTTCAATTTCGGATAAGTTTGAAAAACATGTTTGTTGGGGTTCGAATTGTTTTGACTTCCGCCTAAACCACAATGCTGCTCTGTGATTGGTTCCAGTCCCTAAAAGCCATGTGATAGTCCTGTTCACCACTAGTGCGGACTGCAAACGAATCAGCGGGAGCCTGACTAGATGGATTCTCAAGAGTTTGTGAACTCCCAAAAATCACAAGAATTCATCTTGCTGGCAAGGTCAATCTTCAGGCATCCAGGCCTGGTGCGTATTAAGCCCTCCCCAACAACCACAGTCAAAGCTACCGGTGTGAGAATAGCTGTGGCTCCTGCTGAAGGCCTAGCCAGGTTCAAAAGAGGCACAATAGGACAAGCTCCTGCTCCTGCCTCACCCTCTTCTGCTGAACTAACAACTCATTGACCCCAACCCCTGGCACAGCACCTGTCTCTGCTACTCTAAGGTAAACACTGTTGCGCCGATTAACAGAACCATCAACGTCCACAAGGTAAGACCTGGGCGCAACCTTACAGAAACCCATTCTCCAGATGTGGCTGGTGTCGCTGGGAGGAGGTTTCATTCATGCATTCTCACCCACCTCTAGATCTGCAAGGATCCGCATTGACTGGTGATCGGCAAGATCCCGTGTGCTGGAGATTTTCAATAACACTTCTCACCACTGCTGGCTCGAGGAGCTTGTTGGTCACAGTTATGGACCTCTCAAGATGGCGAGACTTGTGCTGGGTGCTTTCCATGTTTTCTGAGGAGTATTGCACTATTGCAACTCTGCCTTCCAGGGGTCACCTGTAACCTGTGCAGCTTTGCACAGGAGATTTTTTGCAATCTTGACTGCTTTAGATTTAGGGTATCTCAGGGAGGAAGTCACATGCTCAAACTCCCACTCTTATGCAAACTGAGGGCTATTGTCTGTATGACCCTATTCGGCTGGCCATGTCTTTATAATGTTTGATTACAGTCTCTGTTGAAAGGTCAAGAAGGAGCTCAATCTCCCAGAAATCTAAATAGTGGCAATGAGCAAGTAGTTATTTCATGGGTGGGAGCACAGTCTCTTTCTGCTGGTTGGGTGCATATTCATTGGTTGTACAGGTGCGAACAAATAATCTGTGCCTGCATGTTAGGCGAGGATACAGTCTCACAGGCTTGCTGATAACACTCGCCTCCCTCAATGAATTTGTGTAAGCATCTCTGGTTGAAGAGATTTGAGATCTCACCTCTGATTAAGATTCTATTCTGGGCACTGATTTCTTCTCAATAGGACCTCAAATAGTAATAGGCACCTGCTCTTTGATATCCGGCCAGTCTGCCATTTCTGTGGATTTCAGCGCCTGAAAGCCCTCATCATTATCTGTATGACGCCTGATTTGTTCCAGGTGTCGGCCTGTTACATTGAGGTAATCAGCCTCTTTTTTGTTGTTGTTGTTGTGGTTGTTGCCATAGGCTTTATTAGACCGGAGAGGACAGGGCGAAATGGGGAATGAGAAAGAGGGGAAGACATGCAAAAGACCAGTGCAAAATTTGAAATTGGGGACTTGTGATCTGTGTCTGCATTGATAGCATCGCAGACGTAAAATAGCGACAAAACCTTTGACAAGCAAAAACTATGCTTCTTTCTCTATTTGTGCGTCATTTCTTTCAGTTGCAGTGAAGAGAATACAATGGGCTGCCCCCCCTGCATTGGACAGCAGCCAAGCCCACATTGACTGGCATCACTCTGAAGAGCGACCGGCTTGGAAACATTTTAGTAACATCGTACGTGCAATCTATGTGTCTTATGTTCCTGCATTGCTGCGTCATGTTTGTCCAGCAAACGTCGCAGCGGCGCACAGACACTTGAGCGATGGGGTATGAATATGGCCAGGTGGTTTGCAAAGCCCACAAGGTGCTGACCAACATCGGATTAGGCTATTATCGTCCAGCTCTCATTTACAACAACTGAACAGATGTTTTGCATAGATATTTTCCATTGATTTTGCTGGTGTGAAATCTCTTTCAAAGGTGCTGAGGATTGCCACGGGATCCTCTTGTTGCTCTGCTGTGACGTTCAGGTTGTGATCATAAACAAGTCTGCGCTCACTGCCCACGATGCCCACGATGCCCACGATGCTACGAAGAGGGGTTCGCTGTATTTTCTTGTCCTTCTCCACTATTGGGATCACCAGAACATAATCACCAACCTCGGTGCTGAAAACTTCCCAGTTAGCGCTCCGGTCGCGGAACTCGAAACGCGAAACTCATCAGAGAAGGTGGAGGAACGTTAGCGGCCGTGCTTACAGTGGGCGCACCGCTAGCCAGTTCTGCCTCTGCTTCGGACATGAACGGCGTAAACTCGTCACCACTTCTGACACCATGTTTGTGTCTTTTGTGCTGATGTGATGTATGAATAAAGACACATGCATTAGGTTTAAGCTGCTTTATCGAGTGACTGCCGGTAACCAACGGCACAGCCCCAACTGCTCTTGCACAGGCATCAGCAGCAGTGCATCTAATTGGCCAAACCAAAACATATCAAAACATTGGACTCCGTTTACAACACGCTAACCAAATGGAGGACACATGCCTCTGGAGGACGTGGACATCGGAACACGACTTGGATGACGTGAATGCCCGGCCGGCCAAGCTCAGACCAAGGGTGTTTGCCTTGCCGAAGTCAGTTCCTCCAAAGTAAGTTCCTATCATTTGGTTAGCATGGGGTGAATTTACCAAGAATCTAGCTTTAGCTGCTTTGCATAGCCATGGGTTTCAGAAAAATGAGAAAGTAAGACCGTATCCATAGCGATTATCTATTGTGAACAAAACATTATAGCTTCTGCACAATGAGGTACTGTATACTGGTTTATATTTCATGCAGCATTAAAAGGTACACTATGCAAAAATTTGAACACCAGAGAATATTTTGAAGGGTGTATGACGAGGTATCCACCCATACCACATCTGATCCTTCTGAAGTCATGTGGCTTCCCTGTGGACTGTGCCTGGTCTGGTGGTAGTAATCTGCCTGTGAATCAGTAGGTTCAAACCTCAGAGGAGAAACTATTTCAGTATGAAAGAAGATCACACATTTAATTTTGGAGTGTTTTATTGACCACACCCATTGCAGTATTCCCAGTAATAGGAAAAATTATGCCTTATTAAAAAAAACAGTAACATGTTCATTGAGCTACACTTAATTTTCATAAAGCTTTAGAAATCCACAGGACTCAGACGTAAACAAAAGAACCTGATTACTCATGTGAAAAACTGTACACTAGAGGGCGCTGTGCACAATACTAAATTCCATTCGTAGTTTAGAACTTTTTTGACTTGTCCTGGTTGTTTATGTATTTCTGGTAAACCACTCCCAGCGTGGTGAAGAAGTTTCCCATGAAGAGAACCAAATATGAGCAGCCACACATCGCTACCTGTATCATACAACACAAATATGAACTCGCATAAGTCATTGTGACACGAAGAAATCTATAAGTTATCAGAGCATAAAGTACAAACCTGCCACTCTTTACAATTGGGCAACTGGGACATCTTGAAGAGCGTTATGCTGTTATAAAACTGCCAAAACTTTAAAAAGGAGAAAGAATATATATTTTCAACATGATTTGAAGCTTCAAAAATAAATATGATTAGAAATGAGTGTATATTTTTCATTCACACGTGAAGAGGAGAACGCACTAACAAATTACATTCAACATCATTTGTTTTAAATACATAATTTATCAAATATAATTACTTTATATCTAACTCTACTAAGTTTAACTTTTGGCTACTTAGTTAATCGCATTGTACTGTACATAATCCAAGAAACAATAAAAATCTAAAACCCAATAGGCATTAAAGGAGTACTATGTAACTTTTCAAGTGAAGAGTACACTTCTGCTTGTCTCTATAGAGATGATCATTTATTGCTTTTCCCGGATTAGATATGTTTAATGCCATATTGTGACATAACATCTCCATGGAGACAAGCAGGTGGTGCCACCAGACCAAGTTACAGGTCAGATCTGTGACCACGCTCACAGTATTTATTTTCATCAATAAAAATATTAGTAATTGAACAAATGCAAGATATATGAATTTAATGTCAGTTAACTTTTAATGATAAGTTAAAATTTAGGAGTGAAAGGAATCTTTCCCAATTTTGTAAAATGAGTGCAATTAACTGAAGTCTTTTTGTGTGTGTTTTTAATGTTCCAACTAAACTTACGTGACCAAAAAATAAGAATGGAAGTAGAAAGGAGAGACCTCTCCACATCCAGGACTGGAATCCCTCTGAAACCAGAAAATATATTAAATGAATACTTCATACTTCACAGAAATGGGCCATACTGACAAATTCATATCTTGATGTTTGTGGATTCTCCCGATGACAAGAATAATCCCTTCTAATGTTGTCATTTGTAAATGTGTTTGTCATTTATTGAGCGTAGTCAGTGTTGTATGTTCATGCCTGTCCTGACCTGCCAGCGGCTGCAGATAGAAAGAGAATGGGCTAATTATGACATATTTATATCGTATACTCATTATTATGCACTGTATACTCAATATTATGCAAATATATCTAAAATCGTATACTCAGATGATAATCTGACAAATTTAAAGAATGAATACATTTCACTTTGGATGCAGAAAAATAACCGCTGTGCTTCAGGCAGGACCAGAACCTAGCATCAGGCCGAGCTGATAAAAAGTTTAAGTAAGAGAACTATGGCTCCATTGTCCGGTTATTTGTATGCACAGAACTGAGAAGGCGTTCTGCAGCATCTATTATTCCACGTTACTACACAATTCTGTAGCCGCAGCTGCATTTGGACTGACTGAAGAGTTACAGCCGACCGCCTCTGTCATAGCTCCAGTTCACTCACATGTTCTGACCTTACCCACTGTGAGATCCATGTTGTGTCCCTCTCCAAGCGCCCGCAGTCTGTACAAGCAGCCGCTCTGATAGTAGTACTGAAGGAACTGAACAAAGCCTAACATGAAGATGAAAACAAATACTTTAGGACGTTTTCTTGAATCATATTTGACTTGGAAGAACTTAACAGTGGAGGTCTTACTTTGGTACATGCAATATGTGAGGAACTGGTTTCGGAACATCTGGTAGAGAACGCCTTCAGGCCTGTCAATGTAGAATCCAAATGATTTATGACATAATGACACAATACGGCTCTTTGACTTTCATTTAGTACACGTTTCCAACATCACTGCAGTTCATTATCAGAGGTGGGTTCCTCCATAAAACTTTGGATTGTGTAGGTTGTGTTAACAGAAAAATACACCCAAACAAGTATATTTACTGTATATGGCCTCCTGCTGGTGCCTAGAGTCAGGACTAAACATGGACCGGCCTCCTGCTGGTGCCTAGAGTCAGGACTAAACATGGACCGGCCTCCTGCTGGTGCCTAGAGTCAGGACTAAAACATGGCCTGGCCTCCTGCTGGTGCTAGGTCAGGACTAAACATGGCCTGGCCTCCTGCTGGTGCCTAGAGTCAGGACTAAACACGGACCGGCTCCTGCTGGTGCCTAGAGTCAGGACTAAACATGGACCGGCCTCCTGCTGGTGCCCAGAGTCAGGACTAAACATGCGCCTCCTCGCTGGTGCTAGAGTCAGGACTAAACATGGCCTGGCCTCCTGCTGGTGCCTAGAGTCAGGACTAAACACGGACCGGCCTCCTGCTGGTGCTAGAGTCAGGACTAACACGGACCGGCCTCCTGCTGGTGCCAGAGTCAGGACTAAACATGGACCGGCCTCCTGCTGGTGCCCAGAGTCAGGACTAAACAGGACCGGCCTCCTGCTGGTGCCAGAGTCAGGACTAAACATGGACCGGCTCCTGCTGGTGCCAAGAGTCAGACTAAACATGGACCGGCCTCCTGCTGTGCCAGAGTCAGGACTTAAACATGGACGGCCTCCTGCTGGTGCCAGAGTCAGGACTAAACATGGACCGGCCTCCTGCTGGTGCCAGAGTCGTCAGGACTAAACATGGCCTGGCCTCCTGCTGGTGCCTAGAGTCAGGACTAAACATGGACCGGCCTCCTGCTGGTGCCAGAGTCAGGACTAAACATGGACCGGCCTCCTGCTGGTGCCAGAGTCAGGACTAAACACGGACCGAATCAGGATTTCACTTTGCAGCATGAATCTCGAACAGTCTTCCTGGAGATGCTGTTTCTATAGTGATTTTAATGCATCTGTCCCTGTTCTGTAAAGCACTTTGAATTACTCTGTGTACAACTTGTCCTATACAGATAAACGTGCCTTGAGAATAGGAGGAGAGAAACGCAAACATTCAAATATTTTAAATATTTGAATGTTTGCGTTTCTCTCCTTTTTGTATTTATCCTTTGAATACAATCAGATGTTACGTCCAGACAGAAGATTTATGGAGGAGAATTTATTTTTTTATCAGACTTTGAATTTTAAATGCTGGTTCTATAATCCTGATTTTTTTAACGTTGACTTTTATTTTTGTTTTATTGTTTTATTCTAAATTTCAGCCTATGAATTTTGCAGTATACATGTTCTATTTTCTTCTTCCAGTTTAAAATTCTAAATATTTAATCCTTACATTTTCAAGCCTTCAAATTCAACAGTCTAAATCAAGATTGTATTGTGAAATTTTCCCTCTGAATTAAGACTGTTGGAAGACTTGAAAATTGATGCAATTATTATTTTAAAGGTGAACTTTAGATCTAGATTTTTTTTTTAAACTGATAAAAACCCTGAAAAAACACGACGACTGAAATTCAAAAATCGAAAAAAAAATCAAACACGTTTTTTCATGGTTAAACATTTCTAAGTGAGAAAATTGCCAATATTTAAAATAAAATCTACAAAATGTTTAGACATAATTTGATCATTTAAATTTATTTGACAGACTTTGGACAGCCATGATTTATTTAATTTCATGAATTGCATGTTACTTGAGTCAGTTAGAATACCCCAAAAACAGAATTGAACCACAAATAACACGCTAAATACGTAACAATAAGCCCTTACCACGTGAGCATGACGCCGGAGAGGAAAGTAAACACGTAGTGATGGAACACCCACCAACCTTTGATTCTGAAAAAAGAAAAAAGGACAAATATCTATGTCATATCTATTTCCAAATGACTGCGGCGCCATTTAGTTTGACTTTTCAAACCTGGAGCCGTTGTTGATGAGTATGCTCTCTCTGATGGTTAGCGTGCAGTAATACCACACCAGCAGGAAGTTAAACATGGCATCTAAAGCTCTGCGGAAAAGACATACACGCAATACCGACGTTATCCGGGAACACAGCCCATTTCCGCGGGCTCTACAGTACAGGTGGAGTGGACTTCCTCTTTTTTTTTTTTTTTGGACTTCCTCTTTTTTTTTTTTTCTTTTTTTTTTTGTACCTGTAGCTGAATAAAAAGCGACAGGTGAAGGAGAAGAGGAGGAGGATGACCGTGAGGATGAGCTTGAACTTCTCGTACTCATCTTTGTAGGCAAATCTGAACGGGAACAGAGCAGCAACATTTACATTTAAAGATTATTTGGGTCATAATTGAACTAATTGATTTTCAGAATAACCATGGCGCCTCTAATGATTGAGTTAATGTGAGATAAATATAATAATAAGTAATGATTGCAAAAAGAATATTAACGCTGCATTAAAACCAGCAACTCTCTGAAAGCTGATTTTCCAACTGTGAAAGGAGGAAATAGACACTGAATTTGCAGCTTCAACCTGGTAAAACTTTTAACAAGAAAAGTTTCCGTTACTGTTAATCCGTGCAAAAGATAATTTAAGGAGACGTTAAAAATAAATAAAATGGAACCGACAAAGATGAACAATCAAAGGACTTACTTTGCCTGTTTGTTGAGGAGAGTCACGTTGACATTTCCTAAAACAAGACTTAGATACAACCTAAAAGACAAAGAACATGATTCACCATTTCCTACTACACCATTCTACATGTGAAGCATCAAAAAACAAACCCATTTTTCTTCGGCAGGAAAGCTTCCATCTCGAGGAAGGCCCCGCTCCTCTCGCTGATGCAGTCCTGGATCTCACTGATGCTGAGGACATCATCAGGACTCAGCTGGGACGGCGGCGGGTTCCCTTTACATCTACAGCAAGAACATGACACTTTGTTAGTCAAACAAATGACATCATGAAATACAAAAGAATTGATTCGTCTTGTGCTCCTTGGACTGATCATTCTTTTTGTGTCACCTGAATCCATCTCGAACTGCAACTAATGAATTAATCAAACTATTAATGTTTTGTTGTTTACATGCAAAAGGCCTGGGAATATGACATTTTTTACTAAATTGCCACTTGAAGCCATCTTTAAGGACTAAATGTGCAGAAATGTCAGTTTATGGCCTTTAAAGATAACAATGCAGAGATAATGTGCTTTTTTTAAATTGCATTTTTAGTTAGTTTTGCAGGATTGTAAAACGGCTAAATATTTCCAAATCGACATTTTTTCCCAAATATTTGCCACCTCTATTTATTCAGCACAAACAAACCCATCACTGTGTTCACTGGCGCTGAAGAATGCAAGTATTTACCGGCAGTTAGTTAGTAAGATTGAATTATACTGCACAAACTTAAATATCTATTGAAGTTTTTATTTTTAGATAAATCTACTTTGAAATTCTGTGAAATTTTGCCTCCAACTGCAGGCACCTCAGCTGTGAAAAGTGTGCGAACCAAAGCAGGAGTGTAAATCAGGCTAAAACAATGTCTGCCAGCGCCGAATTGGCAAGTGGAGGCCCTGAAATAATCGGATTAAATATGAGTCTGGTGAAAGTATGAGGACTTTAAAAACATGAGAAGTGGGGGAAGGCATTATGACAAACGCTTCATGCCACAATTCTGCCTAAGTCACAACCGCAATTCTTTTTACAAATCAAACACACGTACGGTGCATCTACAGAAAGCATTTATCTGCTTCGTCTGGGAGCCCACAATTCACTGCGGTTGGTTGACTCCACCTGTCACTCACTCGGAGGCAGACAGAGGCTGACCAACCAGGAGTGGGTGAGGGAACTGTGTGTGTTCGAGCAAACGAGATTCATTGAACAGCCAATTACGTCATGACAGTTTTATCTTCGCGAGTCACCGTCCGAATACGTCGATCCGTCCTCATATCTGGTTCGTGCAATAAGATTGTTGAGAATGTTTATGTCAGCGTTCTACAGCTGTGCAATTAATAACATTTTAATTGAGATCAATATTCAGTCATTTCTGATTGTCTTCTGACAGTAAAGGCTTGTCGTTGGGAGCAGAGTTCAGAATTGGGGGAAATAAATGTCACTATTTGTGTGTTAAATATGTGAATAAAAACATTAAAAAACAACAACGATAATTTAGAAAAAAATAAAAAATTGAAAAAAATGATTCTTAAGGATTTTATAAATTAATTCATTTGAAAAGAAATAAATACATGGCCAACTAAACAATTTTTATTCATTTTTTTATCAGTTTTTCTTTCATTCATTCATTCATTCATTTTCTACCGCTTGCTCCCGTTAGGGGTCGCGGGTGACTGGAGCCTATCCCAGTGCCTTTGGGCCTTAGGCGGGGTACACCCTGGACAGTGGCCAACTCGTCGCAGGGTTAACACAGAGACAGAGACACACAGACAAACATTTTTTTCTTTTGATGTTGTTATTTCGTTTTGCGTGTACGATCAGGTTTTTTTTGTGTGTGTTTTTTTTTTTTTTTTATGTGATTGTATTGTTATATTTGTTATATTTGATTGCGGTTATGAATTCTTCAATAGGTCGTTCAGCCCGCTTGTGTTCAGTTTTGGAGTCGCTCTGACAAAAGTGAAAGTAGCACGTACTCTTCTAGTGAGGCCGTGAGCTCCTGGATCTTCTTCCTCTGGCGAGCGATGACGGTGGAGCAGCTGTTCTGAAGTTTGGTCACCTCCTCCAGCTTCAGCTTGTACAGCCGGTGGATCTCCTGCACGGCAAAGTTAACATGCAAATAAGCCGGGATATGGAAACTCCGAGTGCCACAATCTATTTTAGGCACGAAGCTATTCGAATGGTATGGTACACATTTTAGACAAAGGTCAGTGAAGTGCTCCTAGTGGTGGTCTTCAAGGCGTTTTCAGTCTTTTGTACTTGCACTGCTGCTTTTCCAACACATCACACTATCATCACTGGAATGTCATGGCGATTAGGGTTGGAACGACTAATCTACTAATCGTGACATGTCGACTATGACGAAGTATTGTAGAAAAAGATTCAGTTGTAGTTGCAAATCTTTTCCTGCAATGGAACACTCCTGGGATTACACCGATATGAAGAACCATCATATTTTGATCATTGTAATCGTTGTCTGGACTGCACAGACTCTAAAACATATGAAAAGACCTTTTATCACAAAGAAAGCAGCAATATTTCACTAAAACTGTTTTGGTTTTTTTTAACTAATACTGGTTTTCATAGATAAAACGCTCCATCTAAAAGCCTTCAGTCTTTTGTTAAAATTGTATTAAGTGTAGAATAGAAATGTGGAGGGAAGGGGCTTTCAATCCGAGAAATAAAATGAACTTTAAATCAATGAATGTGCGAACAACTAGGAAAAGCTTTTGTGCTTACAATTATAGAACAGTTTGTCAGTGGCATTAAAAATAAAGTGTAAATATAAAGCAATTCAAAAATATTGGCAATAAAAAAAAATAAAGATATGACAGTGCTAAAAATGTGAATTAATACAAGTTAAGTTAATAACATTGTGCATTAAATTTCTAGCAATGAATAGGAGATTAAAAAAAAAAGTATTGATAGTAAATATAATCAATTACATTTTTACTTTAAAAAAAATCTAATCATAAGGAAACGGAAGGTATAAAATATGATTTATTGAAAATGTTTTATTTTTCAAACATCATATCATTATTTGTCATGAAGAAATTGTTATTGTCATGAAGTAATTATAGTGATTGGTTTTCTTAGGTGCCAAATGTCCGTGGGGGAGACCACCTGAATTTTGACTTGATACTTATGATAAATCATGTTTGAAAAAAAAAAATTGTTGTTTGACTAGTCGACTATTGGAAAGTATAATCACTGACTAAATCTAGGGCAGCTGTTGGATTCTGGATGATTTTGTCGGATATAAAAAAAGGTTTATTGTCAGGAACTTTCTTTGGAGATTCAGTGCAACATGAACAATATGAACCATAATGAAGCAAAATATATCAAATAAAGCATGCATTAAAGAAAAACAATTTAAATTGACTGATAAGATTAAAATAGACTTAGTATGTACACAAAATGTAGAGTTGCATTTACAGAAGTAGTGCAGAAAGTGAACAGTGCAGTCAGCTGGAGATAAAACTAAAGTTAAAGTGTTAAGAAGTGTTCATGAGTCCAACGGCAGAGGGAAAGAAACTACTGCGGGAGGTTCTGGTCCGGATGGACCGTAGTCAATGTCCAGGGTGAGAAGGGTCAGCTGTGATCCGACCTGCTCGTCCCAGAGCCCTGGAGACGTACAGGTCCTGCAGAGATGGAAGTCTGCAGCCGATCACCTTCGCTCAGCAGAAACGCCACAAGTGCGCTGTAGTCTCTGTTTGTCCCTGGCTGTGGCTCCAGCAGAGGGCGCTGTAGTCTCTGTTTGTCCCTGGCTGTGGCTCCAGCAGAGGGCGCTGTAGTCTCTGTTTGTCCCTGGCTGTGGCTCCAGCGTACCAACACGGTGATGGAGGAGGTGAGGATGGACTCAATGATGGCCGTGTAGAACTTGCACCATCAGTCTGCGTGGCAGCTTGGCTTTCCTCAGCTGCTGCAGGAAGTACATCCTCTGCTGGCCTTCTTGATGAGGGGAGCTGATGGAGGGCTCCCACTTTAGGTCCTGGGTGATGGTGGTGCCCAGGAAGAAAACGGAAGGTCCATGGTGTGGTGGATATTTCATACCCAATTTACAGGCATAAAGCAAACACAAAACGAAATGGATAAAACATATAAATTGTTGCTCTTTTATATGAATTTGTGGCCTCTAGTGATCCCTTGGTAAAACTGCAGTTCTACATTAAACAATGAGCTATTATGGGTATTTACATGGCCAGTAGAAATCAGATAACGAGAATAATCAGATAACCCAGTAGATTTTTGGTGTTTACATGCACAAAAGAGAAATCTGAAAATCAAAAACATGTTTTTCTGAGTAACAGTTGTTGGAAGACAAAGTACAGTGTTTTTTTCAAATAACTCAATACGAAACATTTTCTCTTACGTTAGTCTTTACCAAACAGCACTTTTCCTTGCATGTGAGGTGTGAAAAACCAGAAGGACTTTTCAATGATCTGATAATTCCATAAATCATGTAAAAATAGCGTGTGTGAGTGGTGGTCGAGTGGTTAAGGCACAGCACACATGCCAGGCTCTTAGTGAAGCCGGCCGCAGTGTCATGAGTTTGATTCCTGACTCTGACAGTTTACTGCATGTCCTCCCTTCTCTCTCATCCCCCTTTCACACTCACCTGTCCTGTACAAAAAAGCCTTTAAAAATAAAACTTTTTTTTTTTAAGTGTGCACGCGTGACAAAAATGAATATTGGTGATATTTTGTTGTACGGATTTTTGTTGTAAAAATAAATCTTTATAAATAAATGTACTTGATATTCAGATTTTGTATATCTTCAAATCAACATTCACAGCATTAGCTAAATGGTCATCTTTTTTTGTATGTCCGCATACTTTATTATCCCCAGTGAAAACTACAACTATTACTCCTATATGTCACAATATATATATATATATGTCAGCAAAAACATTATGATTCCACGATTATTCACAATTATTGAGACCGGGACAAAACAACAGTGAAATCTTAAGTTTTCTTTCATTCCAACTGTTCCTCAATCTTGGAAATGCTTTACAAAATCAAACTTTCTGTACTGCCAAATAAAGTTAATGTGACACAAAGTGACAGATCAGAAAGCACTTTAGATTTAGGGCTATTTTTTCGGGCATGTGGCCTATTAATGACATCACAGGGGGATTCCGTATTAGAACTGCTCTATTTGCTAACTTGTGTTAATATCATCACACAGAGTGCAATTTCACAGTAAAACTATGATAAATATTGACCACAGGTTCTAAACCACCAAACTACGTCATAATAATGTATTTTTTTTAAATTACCACTACTTCAATACATGATACTACAAAGCAAGTCAAAATGTAGTATTAGGCATTGTATTGGTTACTGCATTTGTTGAATAAAACTAAAATGCCCTTTGGAGTAAAATAATGTTGTTGTTATGATGTCATAGGTTATTACACGACCATAACTAAACTGATTTAATACATAGTAGATGTGCCTTATTCTATAGACCCTTTAAAATCCTGGGTTTTATAAATATTCAAAATTGCGGAATGGAGACACAATGAAGACTATATAAATCAGACCTTGCTGTGAAAGTGCGGAGCTTCACTTCTCGTTCCATTCCTTCTCTGAGAGTCTTGCTCAAATAAATCAAAATAAAAACGATCTGACAGCAGAGAGCGAGTTACAGAAGGATACTCACTGGCATGTTAAGACTTGCATACGTTAACTTTAATATAAAACAGACGTACATAGAATGTGATGTTAGTTCAGTTTGTGGTGTTATTTTAACATGATTTAATACATTTATTCTATGTTAGCATTAGATTAGAGACAAGAACTGAGATCGGATATTGTGTTGCCTAAAGAACAATAAATTAGTCCAAATATTGGAATTTCCAGTGTTGAAAGGCAAATTCTTTGTTGTTCGTTTTCTTCTCAGTAAACAATAAAATAAATAAATAAATAATACATCTAGATCAAATGGAAACACTGCAAAATAAAGATTACATATATATATATATATATATATATATATATATATATATATTGTTTTTAAATGGGGTGAACTATTATTAAGTAAAACATCAAAATCTACTGTTCTTCATAAAAACATTTGTAACTGTGTGCTGTAATCGGAGTTGGGTAGCGTTACTTTAAACCTGTAACTCGCAACGTTATCTCGTTACTGCCCTGGAAAAATAACGTGTTAAGTTACTGCGCTACTTTGTTATAAAAGTAAAGCGTTAGAGCCTCTCTAACTTGGAGAGTACTAGATTACATGAGTGCCCAAAACTAACGCGTTACGTTCCTTATTACTCTAAAAAAGTAAGTTACCCCCAAATCTGGCTATGATCTAATAACAAATATATAATAATCCAAATAATGATATATGTAGGATGTAAATTACAGCTGAAAATGAGGTTGAACCGGGCCAGATTTGACATTTGTAGAGTCCCATTTGTCAGAACTACGTGGATTTGTCATATTTGCTCATATTCTCAGACTAATCCCAGTTTCTCCATCGTAATCACACAATGCTCTTCCTCCCTCTGGCCCCCAGTCGCCCCCGCAGCTAAATTCAGAACACAATATATTTGTTTAAAACTTTGAAATGCCCTCTAAATGTGAGCTGAGTGGTAATGAACGTACAGATAGAGGATATTCTGTTTACGCCCAGACCACAACCGCAGCTGTCGCGCAGACCACCCGCCCGCCCGGCCGCCCGGCCCAGCGCGCCCCGCGTCCTGCCGTCCCTGCGCGGCCTCCGAGCCCCGCGATGAGCCGCTCACTGACCTGGAGGTGCTGGTAGTCCTTGTCCAGATCGCCCCATTCCTGCAGACATTCCGTAAACCCGCTGGGAGAGGACAACATTGGAGGGGGTTCAGTTCCGCTCAACGGCTCGTTCGGTTCGTTTCAGAAAAGCGACTTCCACTTCCGCTCCGGGAACACTGGACGTCAAAATAAAAGTTCAGCTATTTAGTCCGATTGGCCACAAAAGCCAGAACGTGTGTACAGTATACTGGTGTAGGAGGACCACAGCAGCGGTTTCTAAAGCGGAACACTTTTTTCTGGCACGCCCCCCTTGGGAGATAAAAAAATAAAAAAATAAAATAAAAGTATCCACGCCCCCCACAGCCACTGGCGCTTCACTTTCTGCGTTTATGTTTCATTGTATTTCAAGCCCATGGGGTCAAAGCGGCTAGGAATCGAATAAAAAAGTTAGATTCTAAAAGGGGAGTGAAGCATCCAGTCGAATTGAACTGAAATTAAGGTTTTTATTGTTTCATTCCGTGTCATTCAACCAACGTCAGAGCCAGGCAAGAACAAGTAAAGAACCACTTTGTCCGTATAATCACTGTTACTAGCTCACCGCATTTGCATAACTGCTTTCCATACACTTGTAAAATTAACATTTGAAATTGTTCAGTAGTACATTCATTCATATTACAAACCTTGTCGACTGTTTCGCCATGTTTTTTTCTACGTTTTCACAGTTAATAACGTAGCTGTACTTTACTTTGCGTCTCTTCTTTGACTCAAGTAGATATTTGTTTCACAGAGGAAGAGCGAAACCTTATGAGTTTACCTTTACAGGACGGGGGACGAGCGCGAAGGGAACCAGGACAGAAGCGCATGTGGCGGGACACAGGAGAGACAGAGGAGGGACTGACAGAGGAGGGAGGGACTGACAGAGGAGGGACTGACAGAGGAGGGACTGACAGAGGAGGGACTGACAGAGGAGGGACTGACAGAGGAGGGACTGACAGAGGAGGGACTGACAGAGGAGGGACTGACAGAGGAAGGACAGAGGAGGGACTGACAGAGGAGGGACTGACAGAGGAGGGACTGACAGAGGAAGGACAGAGGAGGGACAAAGGAGAGACAGAGGAGGGACTGTCAGAGGGACTGACAGAGGAGGGACATCCCATGTAGGGGCTTGTCCTCCCATGGTGGTCCCTCCTCCAGCACTTAACCCTCTGTTCTCCATTGCCTGAGACAGTCTGTGTACAGTCTCAGGGTGCTGGATTTGGGGTGGAAACCTCCATGCATGGTGAGCAGCTTTCACGTTTTTACATCTGTCTGATAGATAGATAGATATAGATCAATAGATAGATAGATCTAGATTATCTTTATATTTGCTGGAACTGCATTTTCAATGTCACAGCGCTCTTTAATCCAATTCTTTAATGGCAGATACCTAAATATTTCAGCCTCTTTGAGTTTGCTCACTGAAGGGGATGATGTTATGTGAAAATATGATATCTGATAATGCCTCCATGCCACTATCCACCTTGGAGAAGTACCCTGAATTTGAATTGAAGGATCATTCAAAATCTTAATGTGGGTAGGTGTACCTAGGTTGCAGTTGATGATTCTCAGTATCAAGCCATGGATCTTCGTTTGTACGGTTAATTATTCGGACTATATAAATCATCTGAGCTGCAATTTGATAAAGTTCCATATTTGGGAGGTTTAACTCTCCCTCCTGTTTGGTGTACAAAAACAGGTTCTTTTTTTATTCTAGGAGTTTTTCGGGCACATAAAAACGATAAAATTATTGAATCTATCTCCTGAAAGGGGAATGTAGCGCTCTCTCTCTCTCTCCTTCTCTGAACTGAAAAGCTGCATTTACCGCCACCTATTGTAGTTGTACGTCTTCAAAGTATGTGTTTTACGCTATACCGTATTTATAAAAAAGACAAAAAAAGACAAAAAAAGACAAAAAGCGAGATAGCGTAAAAGGCATACTTCGAAGACAACTACAGTAGGTGGCGGTAATGTAACAATTTATGGATACCAACCGCCATAAAACACCAAAGAAGAACACGTTAGGCTTACAACAGCAGGTAGGAGGCAGTAAATGCACCTTTTCAGTTGGCTGCCAATCGCCATTAAAAGAAACAGAAGAATTTATCTCCTTAAAATAGGATTTTGGTGGAATCAATGGTATACATTGGAAAACATATACAAACTTGGGAAGTCACATTATCTTTCACAGATTTATTCTACCAATTAGATTTAACCTGAGGTCGGAGTTATCCAGACTACGTCATTTTATACAGTAGCTTTTTATCTGCACTAAAACAACAACCTAGATATTTAATCTTACAAGCTTGTATCTTAAAAGGTTTAAATTCCTTCAATCTGGTTTGCCTTTGATTAATTGCCAAAATTTTGTTTTTTCCCACATTTATTGTATAACCTGACATAGTTGAAAATTGACTCATTATATACATTACAATTGGGATAGATGTCTCCACTCAGCAAAATGTCAGCAAATAGACTTAACTTGTGCTCTTTTTTGCCTGTATTAATTCCGGTTATATTTTCTGTCTGTCTAATTTTTTCCGCTAAGGGTTGGGTTGCCATGGCGAACAGGGCAGGGGACAGTGGGTGGCTGGGTAAAATTGATGCCAGTCTGTTATTCATTGCTTTGGAAGTCATTTTTTTGTCACTGTTAATCAAACTGATGGGTCAAACGTCAGATGGTTTTTTGCATTCACGACCTGGTTTTGGAATCACTGAAATAGTGGAAAAATTCATGATATCTGGTAACTTTTGTTGACTTTAATTTTGGGCCTAATGTATGTCCAAAATGTGGTATATAGAAAAACTAGTTAAAACCTTCCCAACATCATTTGGTTGTTTTGTTAAACATTTTAACTCTATTGACCTAAGAAATGGTTCTGAATCTTCTCCTTTGACCTCTGATGCATACAAATGTTCATAAAACTGCTTGAACTTTTTATTGATAAGGTTATTATTTGTGATAATATCTTCGGAGTCTTCCTCTTTTAAAAATATGGTATATGGTTTAACAACTCTTTTAAGTGTTTACCCGATTTTTTAGCAGAAGTATTTGTTTTAGGAAATATTTCTTTGTTAAAAATATTTGAATAAAAAAAATATTAAACAAGCAAGTGTTTAAAATAATATAGAGTATATCAGCCATAGTTTTTCAAATAACATTGGTCTCAGCCTAAAATTTCCCACGACCACACATACAATATCACCAAGGTTTCTTTGTGCAGACAAGAAGTGAGTTTATTTGTTTGTGTTTCATGTTCATTCAAATATTGTGACATAACGTGAACACATCCCGGAAACTCGCGTCAGATATTCAGACCGTGTCATTCCATCAGAAATGTGTCAGCAAATGCACACGCATTTTTTACATCGCCAAATGAGGAGACGAGCGCAAATGGAAGCAGAACAAGAAGCGCACGCGGAGGGACAGAGGAGGGACAGAGGAAGGACAGAGGACGACGAAGAAGGGACGAAGGAGGGACGAAGGAGGGACAGAGGAAGGACAGAAGAAGGACAGAGGAGCGACGAAGAAGGGACGAAGGAGACGAAGGAGGGACGAAGGAGGGACGAAGGAGGGACGAAGGAGGAACGAAGGAGGACAAGAGAAGGACAGAGGAAGGACAGAGAAGGACAGAGGAGGGACGAAGAAGGAGGACAAAGGAGGCGATGAAGGAGGGACGTAGGAGGGAACGAGGAGGAGGGAAAGGAGGGACGAAGGAGGGACGAAGGAGGGACGAAGGAGGACGAAGGAGGGACGAAGGAGGGAAGCGAAGGAGGGACGAAGGAGGGACAGAGCGCATATTGTGCATACAGAAGTCAAAGCCATGACTCGTTCTAAACCCGAGGCAGACATGTGTGAGGAGCACAGAGGCTGACCCACTCCACTGCTCCACTGTGTTTAGAGATTAACCCTGTGATTGCTTTGAGCGTTTTTCTGTTGCTCAAAATACGTCTGTCACACGTTAATTTCCCAATTTCCCCAAACGTCTCACGCCCCCTTGGCATGGCTCTGTGCAAACGGGGCGTGTCCCACACTTGAGAAGCTCTACTCTAATTGTTTTTGTCTGCCAAAAATGTTCCTGTTTGGGCTAGCTTCAAACACAAAAAATAAGCCATAATTAACCCTTTACACATGTTTTCATTTGTATTGTAAAATGACCCTTTTGACAAGTGTCATCTGTTCGATTAAACAGGTGAAAGTGTGTTTGCCTTTGTGTGTTTTCAAGTGGTCTGCAAGATTACCCTGTCGGGCAAATGTTTCGCTACAGACTGAACAGCTGAAAGGTTTCTCCCCGCTGTGCAGTTTAAAATGCTCTGCGTGATGACCACTTTGGGCAAATGCTTTATTACAGATTGAATAGCTGAAAGTTTTTTCGCCTGTGTGTGTTCTCATGTGTTGTACAAGAGTAACCTTTCAGGCAAGTTTTTTGTGTGCAGATTGAACAGCTTGAAAGGGTTTTCGCCCGTGTGACTCCTATTATGACATTGGAGATAAAAAGAAATTAAAACATGTTTTCTTACAGATTGAACAACTGTAAGGTCTCTGTCCTGTGTGTGTTCTCTTATTACATATCAGAGTATTGAACTAATAAATCCTTTCTTACAGATTGAAGGTTTATCTCCTGTGTGAACTCTAATTTGTCTTTGTGAGATGCGTTTGGACCCAAATCTCTTTGTACAAACAGAGCACTGGTGTTTCTTCTTCTCAGCTCCTTCGGCTGTTCCTGACATGGCTACATTGTTTACACTGGTCTCTGGAGCAGACTTGTATCTGGGGATAGACCTGAGTTTTGTGCAGCTGTGCTTGTGTCTCTGATCTGGACTTGGTTGTAGTGTTCTCCATCAGCCTCTGTCTCCATCTGTGCAGCTGAACCTCTGAGTGGAGCTCTCCAGTCTTCATCACTGTCAGTGTCAGAAGAGCGGTCGGTTTCGCTGTGTCTCCCTCAGTCTCTGAGTGGAAATGGGGCTCTGAGCTGATGTCCTCTCCCAATGTTTGCTCTTCTTTGGGCCCAGTGTGTGTTTGTTCGAGCAGAGAGGATTCTTCTGTCTTCACACAGACAGCACCGTATATGGGGACAGACCTGAAAAGAGATCAAAGATAAAACATGATTGTCACAACAAAAAAGAATCCCGTCTTGTGGCTTTGCTGGTGGCGCACTTATGTGGTGGCTAGCACCGCAGTGTCATGGATTCAATTCCAGCCTTTGACCATTTGCTGAATGTCTGTACCCCTCTCTCCACATTCAACACTAGATCTGTCAAATAAAGTATTTGTGCCAGAAAAGCCTTAAAAAAAGGGAATTAAATTGAATCACAAATTGATATATATATATATTTTTTTTTAAGTATTTAAAAGTGTTCAAGATTTACACTGTACTGTCGTCAGAACCTTTCTCTGGCACTCAGGGCGGACACAGCAACCCCCCCTTTCAGTCACAGTTTTATCATGCGGGTGGTGCAAAATGCTTTAAAACTCTTCTAAACTAACGGCACGCATGTATCCACGCAGAAAATAAAGTGTGTGCTTTTTGGCCCCTCAATTAGTTTGTCCAAGAGCTAATAGCATCATGCTGCGACACAGAGCTAAACTGGATTGGAGCTGTCTAAACCAGTCACTGTCACATACAAACAATGCACATTTGTACACCCTCAATGTCAAAATGTCAATGGGTGCAGTCACACACAAATCAATACTTTTAACCAGGAGTATACAGGTCAAGTAAAATTTGTTAAATAGCTGTGTAGTATAATATGTAGATTAATAGAAAGGCGATAGAGATACTAGAAATAGAAATATTTCAATTAAACAAAAGTACAGTTTTATAATAAGTACGGAAGAAAATGTATTAGGGACAATTTAGTCTGGGTTTCTGAGGACAGTCCCCAAAAAGTTATTTGGATCCCTGATCAACTAATCTAAACGTAAAAATAGATTTACACTTGCAGCTGGTCTTCCTCCTGTTCTTCTGGCTCCTCTTTAATCTGCGGTGTCTTTCCTGTATTCCTGTATTCCTGTATTTCAGATCAGGACCAGGACTCAGAAAGGGGAGCTGGACACCTGCAGGACACAATTAAGGAATAAATATAACTCTTTACGCAGACTCGTCCATAGGGCTATGCAATATGACCAAAACATTTTATCTTTATTTTTTTGCGCACTTTGAACAATTCCGATTTTAAATCAACGTCATCGGTGACTGCTGCTCTGTAAAACATAATTCATAAGACTGTAATATGCCTTAGAAAGCCAATGGTCCTATGGTCTATTTTATTTGATTGTAAAATGGTTTAATAGATTATAAGCATATACTCAGTTTAACATATGTTTGTGTTTTTCCATCTTAATTCAAAGGCTTTTGTCTTTCTATAAATCCTCTACATGTAAAAATAAGTTTGACCCACGATACAGACACAATTCAGTGATAATGTCACGGTATTACAATGATTTATTTAATAGAAAACTGATATTGGGCTGTGCTTTCATGGTAAAGGGGTGTGTGTGCAGTGTGAGTGAAGGGTGTGGTTCTAAAATCAAAGCTCTGAGCGTTCTAATGAAGGAACCTCCATCCAGCAGTGAAGGAGACCTCACCCAGTGAGTATGGAAGTGTGGAGGAAGAGGGTGGAACTGGTTTGGGAAACTTGAGCGCTTTGTATTTAAATGATCCCTGAACAGATTGAGACAAAATAAAAACTGTGTGTCTCTGCTTCCTCGTGCTCTGGCGCGCACTGGAGCGTGGAGGAGAGAACACGACTCACAGAGAGAGCAACTCGGAAAATGCACTTTAAAAAAGTGAGTTTCCGGGAAGTTTGCAATGTCAGCAAATAGATCAGAGAGCACACAAGGTAAACAGTCACTGGTCCGACGATTAATGGAAGAAAATAGTTGACAGCTGCAACTTTAGTAAAGACGAACAGCAACTTAAAAATGGTTGAAATCGTGTTGGCTACGCACTCATCAATGACATCAAACGTAGTGTAGTTTCAGACTGTTCAAGGCTTAAGCCTAAATGAAAAAAGATCGACCCATTGCCTAGTAAATAAATAAGCTTTTAACTATAATTATAATAATAATTATTACTGTTATACTTATTCTGTAAATCATTACAGAAATCAGACCAATCACAGGCTTTCACCGCTGGGCGTCTTCCCGTTACACACGGGAGTCGCGACGGCCGCTCCAGCTGGTTGATCCCGTTGGGATTTAACAAACTTTCAACTCTAAGTCGACACAAAATTGTCAGTTGGTATTGAAGTTGTGGTACACAACTTACCCAGGGTGCACCTCATTCACATCAACGCCTGACGACGACACTGATCGGATCTGTGCAGGTCTTACTTATTCTGAACGCACCTAATCACTCATCTTCAAAAGTGGGAGGGACGTGTGGTTTGTAGTGATGGGAAAAGTGAAGCCTCATGAAACAGCAAAGCATCTGAACCAAATGTTTCAAGGTTCAAAAACACTTCTCCAGAGGGACATCTAGTGGTATGTTTTAGAACTACAAAATCCACAGAACCCCATTCTATGCCAATAAATAACTATAATTTTTAGTCGCCTGTAACGTATTATTGATGCAGTGTGTGTTTCTAGAATTTTTTGAATATATAAATAAAAATAAAAAAAACCTAAAGAGAGGAAGGATCGACTAGAATGTGCCTCATACCAGACCAATCTCAATTCTAAATGTGGACCATCATTTATACACCTCATTTATGTCCAGACGAATGAACAAATACTCCCAACATAATTCATAATGATCAGACAGAGATTTATCAACAAACGAACAAACACAAGATAACAAGACGATCTTTACACATAATGAACCATATACAAAAACAACAAAAAAAGCTGTAATAATGAGCCTTGGATGCTGAAAGAGCATTTGACTCCGTTAGCTGGCCTTACTTATTTAAAGTGTTGCAAGCAAATTTCAAAAGATGATTTAAAATAATCATCAAAAATGAAAATGATTGGCCATTTGACAGCTCTGCTGACCCTTGGAAAGAGGAGTGAGACAGGGCTGTGCCTGGTCTCCCCTCCTGTTTTGCTTTGAATTTGGAAACCACTGACCCAATATATATAGACAATCAGAAACAATGCATGGTGTTACTATTCATGGATGGAGCGTAAAATCACTTGCTATGCAGATGATGATGTTTTATTGTTGCGGACGAGCCAGAGATTTCCATTACCTAATGTGACGCATTTTCTTGATGATAATGGCCCAATGTCTGGATACAAACTGAATTGTACAAAAACTGAAATTTCAGCAAACCAGGGGTCCCGCTATGTGCATACAGGGCCGGGCCGCCATCCCTAACATGATAAATCAAATGGCCCGCCATTCTGATTTGACATGGGGGGGGGAAAATAAACCATCCCTAAAACCCAAATTCATCTCCATATTTTTAGGTAGCGCTATCATTAAAATACTACTTCAAATAAACAGTCTTAAGCTTCAAAACGCTGTGTATTTTATTACAATCGGACTCATAATTCACGGAGAAATTAGTTAAATGAGGAAGTGAATGTAGATGCCGGCAGAATACAAAGACACGCGGAGCGCGCCACAATGCGACATACAGCGATCTGCCGCATTGAAATTAAACTGGGCCAGACCTGACTCACGGGTCAAAAGACAACATGTGTATCACGTACACATACACACAGAGTCTAACAGTTGTCATTTTGTCCGCTTTCTCAGTGAGTTTCGGAAGGAGCACACCTCGCGGCAACGGACAACAACAGACAAACAGCGAGCCGTAGAACGCTCACATGAGGGAGGCGAGAGAGGAGAGGAGAGTCAGAACGAGGAAGCAGTGAGGAGGAGACAGGTAGGATTACGCTCTGAGCGTAATCCTACGTTTCACGCTGTTTCTGGCTCTTCACAGAGCAGTTTGTCACTGACGCGACCCTAAAGGAAAGTTGACTTTGTCGCACGTCGTCGAAGCCCCCTCCTCCCAGCGTTACCATGGAGCTTGTCTTATTTAGATAACTAATATTATTAGTGTGAAATAAGAGCTCTCAAGTGAGGTGATAATAAACTCAACCTTTTTAATATTTAGTCTAGTTTATTTTATCTTTTCATAAATAGTCATCTGTATTAGAAAGCGCTGCGACGAGTTGCGGCCACTGTCCAGGGTCTGTACCCCGCACTAAGGCCCACAAGGCGACTGGAATAGGGCTCACAGTCAACCCGCGGACCCTAACGGGAACAAGCGCACTAGCAAATGGATGGATGGATGGTCTTTGACGTCTTATGAATGGGTCTAGTCAAGTCACCATTAAACAGATTCCTTCCCCTTTCTTATATTGCACGTCTATTACATACAAGTAATTATTAGGCACTAATAGGCAAGGCAAGTTTATTGTAGAGCACAATTCGTACAGCAAGGCAATTCAAAAGTGCTTCACAGCAACAGGAAAAAATGCATTAAAATCACAAAGACAATGGCAGAAATCACAATCTTAGTTCAAGACATAAAAGAAGAAGAGTGCAAAGAAAAGCATTTTCATCTTATATTGCCTACAGCCAAAGAGCAAACAGCATTTTAGTTTAAGATTTGAACATTGACCCGAGTAGAGCGGCCTGTCTCTATCATCCTCTGGAAAATGTTCCAGATTTAGCTGCATAAAAACTCAAACGCACATCCCCATGTTTAGGTCCTGATCTGCCGGGCACCAGCACGAGAAGGTCCGGACCCTGAGGTCCCCAGAGTCCGAGATGGTGTTCATATGGCACTAAAATGTCGAGATGTACTTTGGGTGCCTAGGACCATGGGAGAGACTTGTATAACACAGCAGAGCTGCTTTGAAGTCTAATTTCTGCTGAGCCACACCGGGCAGCCAGTGCAGAGACCTGAGCACAGGACTAATGTGATCGTTACTTCCTGGTTCGTAGTCAGGACCCGGGCAGCGGCGTTCTGGGAAATGATTCACCTGCAGCTGTTTTAACAGCTCGTTTGGAGCAGGCCCAGTGAGCCCAGACCGTTACAGCTAGTCTAATCTACCTAAGCAACGATGGATAAGCCAGCTGGTTTAGACACTTATTGTTGCATTTAGGACTGTGAATGGTTCTAACGTCTTAAAACAGAGTATAAATACGTGCAAGAAGTGGGCGACAGATTCAGTGTTAGGGGGGCCAAATGGACTTATAATTTAGTACATTTCTTGATTGCAGAATGTTTTTTAGAATCGTTAAAACTGTGATGTATTTAATCTGACTGCTGAAAGTTATAATTGATATATTCCAATGATTTCTAACTTGATGTAGTAGGGATTTTTAGAGCGATACATCTGGCGGGTGACTGTTACACTTTCTCTTTGTTTTTTCTGGTGGGCAAAGACGATGATTTCAGTCTTGCTGTAGTTCAAGCTGGAGAAAGTTGTTTTGCTGCATCCACACACTGATCTGTGTGGATGCAGTGACAGAGTGAATCCACTGGTCCATATCACCCTGAGTCATGAAACATAGATCGTGAGAGTTTCGTCGTGCGTAATCTGTGATAGGACCACATTCTCGGCTTATGACGTATTTGCAACTGACACTAGACGACAGCATGTAAGAAGTGTTGAACAGAAGTGATCGTCCAGGAATGCCCTCTGGGCACCCCACAGGTCCAGGGGCATACATAGGTCTGAGACACAGTTACCAGATTTTCGAATAAGGAATTTTTCTAGTCTTCCAGATAGACAACATTAACCAGTTTAGAAAGCAAGTGCCAGTGATGCCCACACGCAATCCTCTAGTCTCATGTAAGAGGATCCCATTGATCGACAGTGTCAAAAGCAAGGCACTCAGTATCTAACAGAATTACAGCTATCCTTGTCATATAAGATAAGTATGTTTAGAGAGGAATTACCTTTGGAAACAATGAAAAGGTACATTACATTTAACCATCCTTGGAGAAGAAAATGCAACCCAATATGAGGCTATATTTACCATCCCTATTAAGAAGATTCTGGGGAGAGCAAAGAGTGTCTCACTGGTGCAGCGGTCAGCGCTCTGGTCCTTCAGGCATTAGAATCTAAAAGTACAAGACCTGTTTGGAATCAAGACCGCCCTGTCCTTCCAGAATTAGGCTGCCTTTCCAAAAAAAACAATAAATTTAGATTAGTGCAAAAATACATTGAGTTTCAGCTCTGGGCAGAGCTGGTTAACATAATTTAGGCTCTCAGCGTTTGAGCAAAATCAGTTCTGTGTTTGTAAATCACTGTTTGGATAGAACAGTGATCTGCCCATGTACAGTAATTATGCTGTTAGAACACAATTGCCACTGTCATAATAATCTAACACATTTCATCACAACTACCTACATCATTTTAATCACACAATCGGATAGAGTTTGTATAACATAAATATCATTGGCTTTCAATATTCTATTTCATTTTTTTGTCATATTGGTTTGCATTGTACATAGTTCAACAAATTGTTATTATGTAGTTACCTGCTATGACTTTTGCATTTCTTAGTCTCTGTACTCTGTAGAAAACATTTGTTCACATTTGTTTCTAAATGGACTTATGTTTGGACTTTTGTGAGAGGTCATTTCCAGTTTCCACATTTCCTTTGTGTGGGCTTGCTTGGGTAACAGCCCTGTGAAAACATTAGCCGTGGTCACTTCCACCACAGTCCCAGCTCGGCCTGTTACGATAATGACTATATCGACTATAGCATTCTATTAATAGTAAAACATGTACAACGACATTTTGAGACTCGATAAACGTGTGTGCGCGTGTGACCAAAGGCTCAAAGACTGAGCCACGACTGCCACAGTCACGGGTCACTGTGTGGAAGAGACAACAGTAAGGCAGCAGTGAACTACCATAAATGCCACGACCCAAGCGCTGATTCCACATCATGCAGCTCCGCTCTTCTGCGCTGTGCCACAAAACACCTCCATCTGAGAGTGCAGACCCTTGCGCTTTATTCCAAAGCAGGAGAGCAGGTGTATTCTGGGATTGCTTTACGGCCCGCATCACATCAGTTTACACGTTTTTTTCTCTCCACAAGGGTAATTACACATTAAACTGTTATAAGAACGAGTCCAATAAAAGTTTTCTCCTCTGTGTGAAAGGTAACAGCCTACTGAGTCAAACTATCAAAGCAGCAATTTGAAAAACATCAATTATAAGTAATCTCCATCTATCCATCCAACTTCTTCCACTTATTTCGGGCCAGGTCGCAGGGGCAGAAGTCTAAGCAGGGACTCCCAAGACTTCCTTCACCCCAGACATTTCCTCCAGCTCCTCTGGGGGGATCCAGAGGCGTTCCCAGGTTAACTGAGAGACATAGTCCATCCAGGGTGTCCTGGGTCTACCCCGGGGCCTCTTCCCGGTGGGATATGCCCGGAACACCTCACCAGGGAGGCGTCCAGGAGGCATCCGAAACAGATGTCCAAGCTCCAAGTAATGAGCCCCTCCTGTGTGACAGCTCCACATCCATCTCTAAGCGAGAGGGTGACCACTCGGTGGAGACGAGGAGAGCTCTGCGTCAGGTGGATGTATTATCATAGGACACTTGGAGTAGAACAACGCTGGTGAAACTTTATGAATGAGGTTGAGCGCGATGCAAGTGGTATGACCGCGCTGAACAGTTTCAGTGGGATTAGTTCCGTTTATTTAAAGACTGTCCCATGCAGGTCTCTAACTTAGAGCTGTCTAAATGTGGGCCATTCATGAATAGTCTCATTGCAGTAATATGATCGGTAACGATCTGGACCGGGCAGACCGAGAGCAGGCTATAGGCCCACAGACATTAGGCTCCTCAGGAGAAATCAAGCAGTTTGATGTTTAAAGGTGCACTATGCAAGTTTTATAGTTGAGGTTTCTTTGCCCGATTTTCTCATAAAATTGTTCTTGCTTTGCCTGGAAGGTTCCACAGTAGCCTATGATAAAAATCCAGTACACTGGAATAGCCCTTACTGGGAAGGCTGAGGAGTGTGATCCCTCTTTAGTTGGAAAACACCCTCCCATCCGCCTCCCTTGACAGAGGGACCGACAGTCCTACAACATTCAGAGACTTAAGGTATCAGGACGGATCTCAATCCACCCTCAGAGTTTGCCAACAACCTCAGAGACTTCAGCTTGGGTGAACGAGTCAGCTTCAAGTCTCTGCTTCCTCTTTGGAAGACGTGACAGTGGGATTGAGGATGGTCCTCAAAGTATTCCCCACGTCGAGGTCAACAAGTCTTCACCTGCACCATAAATGGTGTTGGTGAAGCACTACCCCTCCTGAGGAACCGGCTTCGTTTGCAGAATTTCTTTGAAGCCGACCGATAGTCCTACCAGGCCACACGTTTTTGTCTCTGCTGGGGTGCTCTTGGCCTATACCAGTCAACTGCCTCAGGAGTCCCACAAGCCAAAGAGGCTTGAAAGGGGTCCTTCTTCAGCTTGACAGCATCCCTTACTTCCTGTGTCCACACTACCAAGTTCGGGGGTTGCCATGGTGACGGGCAACTGAATCCTTGCGACCACTTGCGGCATTGAGAGGCCTCCTCAAGATGTTAACAATTATAAGTAATCTGGTCAAAATAAAGTCCATGTGGAGTGCGTTTACTTTGCCAATCCAAATGTTGTTCGTTTTCTCTTTCCTGTTTGGTGCATTCTGAATCATGGAGCTTGTGTCATTGGAGTTGTGGCTCCTGCCTTCATTCACTTCAATGGCTGCACAAGTACTGCACAGGGCGTGGCACTGTGGAGCTGCATGATGTGGAATAAGCCCGGGAACCTTTCACACAAAACTTTGGCTTTAACCATGGGACATTCACCAGTTCTTTGCATCAGGCTCTCGCAGGGCGCATTCTTCTTCGCTTCGACTGTGGGAGCTCAGTCGTGACTCGTGTCTGTCTTTATCTGACTAAATAAGAAATAAGTGGTGCGCAGTCTGATCATGTGTCTGATGTTCTGAGTCTGTGCAAAAGCAGAATTCTCCTTCACACAGCCCATTGTAAGCTTTCCATTTTACTTCAAATTAATAAAGAAATAATATTTGTTACACTGATTTTTTATTTTTTTCCGTCAGATTAAAGGAGTTTATTGCCTAGAACAGAGCTTCTCAAAGTGTGGGGCGCGCCCGTTTGGAAGGGGGCAGAGCCGTGCCAAGGGATGCGTGAGATGTTTGGAGAAATGTGTGCACATTATGCGCAACAGAAAAACACCCAGGGCCAACATGTGGTTAATCTCTAAATACCGAGAGTGGGTCAGCCTGCCTCTGTGCCCCTCACACACATCTGCTGCGACGGTTTTGGCCTCTAGGGCAATATGTGCTCTGTCCCGCCTCATGCTTCGGTCTTTGTTCCCTACGCGCTCGTCTCTTCCCTTCTCTCCGTTTTAAACCTGCTCCATTTCTGACCGCTCATTTGGCGATATAAAGCAAATCTGAAGAATATGTGTGCATTTGTTTCCTTTTCGCTTTGATCCAATGTTCTTTTCGTGTTAAATGTGAAACAAACGCAACCTGGCACAGACGGCACGTGGACGTCATGGACCCGCTCTGGTAAAAGTGCTCCACAATGACGAGAAGTAACCTGAGTGCGTCTGACCCGGCCTGTCTGCGCAGCTGACCTGCCCCGTCTGCGCATGAGAAGAGACAGAGGGAGAGCACTCAGAAGCTCATTTTTTAGAGCAGTGAGGCTTTTTGATGTGCAATTTCTTCAAAGGAAAGAACCAAAGGAAGGCACTGTGAATGACACTGAAAATAAATGTTATTAAGCCCATTTAAACCATTATAGCTTTTATTTCTGGTTAATATGCGATTATATAGTTGCAGTTTGTATCATTTTATTTCATCATACAATCTCCCAAGAATTATAGCATCAGTAAAGTGCTATAATTAATAAAATTGTTTGTCAAGATATTTTCAGGGCAACAAATTGTCTGTCAAAAAAAACTTTATACATACAAGTCTATAATGGTTTTCACGTAAACATTTCCTGTTTAGGCAAGAATATAAACATGACAGATAAGTAGCGAATAACATGTGCCTTTATATGTGCTTTATAGGTTTTTCACTTGTGTGTCTTTTCATATGTACTGCACGATAACGCTTTCGGGCAAATGTTTTATTGCAAATTGAACAGCTGAAAGGTTTCCCAATTTGGTGTGTTCTCATATGTAATGTAAGATGACACTTAAGGGCAAATGTTTTATTACATATTGAACAGCTTAAAGGTTTCTCACCTGCGTGTGTTCTCATGTGTTCTGCAAGATTACCCTTTCGGGCAAATGTTTTTTTGCAAATTGAACAGCTGAAAGGCTTCTCACCTGTGTGTAATATCATGTGTTGTGCTAGATTACCCTTCAAGGTAAATGTTTTATTACAGATAGAACAGCTGAAAGGTTTCTCACCTTGGTGCGTTCTCATATGTAATGCAAGATGACACTTAATGGAAAATGTTTTACTGCAAATTGAACAGCTAAAAGGTTTCTCACCTGTGTGTACTGTCATGTGTTCTGCAAGATAACGCTTTCTGGCATATGTTTTACTGCAAATTGAACAGCTGAAAGGTTTATTGCCTGTGTGTATTGTCATGTGTTCTGCAAGATAGCGCCTTCGGGCAAATGTTTTATTACAAATTGAACAGCTGAAAGGTTTCTCACCTGTGTGTATTGTCATGTGTTCTGCAAGATAGCTATAGCAAAGTTTTTCTTCATATACAACAGGGGTTTTTCATCTGTGTGTGTTCTCATATGTTGCAAGATACCACTTCCAGGCAAATTTTTACAAATTGAACAACTGAAAGGTTTCTCACCTGTATGCATTCTCATGTGTTGTGAACAATGACCCTTTTGGGAAAATGTTTTATTACAGCTTGAACAGCTGAAAGGTTTCTCACCTGTGTGTACTCTCATGTGTTGTGCAAGATAACACTTCCAGGCAAATGTTTTATAGCAAATTGAACAGCTGAAAGGTTGCTCGCCTGTGTGTATTCTTGTCTGTTGTGCAAGATTACGCACATGGGCAAAGCTTTTGCTTTTCTTGCATATTGAAAAGCTGAAAGGTTTCACACCTGTGTGTGTTCCCATATGTCTTGCCAAATAACTATTTTTGACAAATGTCTTGTTACAGACTGAACAGCTGAATGGTTTTTCTTGTGTGTGAACTTTAATGCATCTTTGCAAATCCTGTTTGGACCCAAATCTCTTTTTACAAACAGAGCACTGGTGTTTTGTCCTCTTTGCCCCTTCAGCTGTTCCTGACATGGGTCCATTGTTTACACTGGTCTCTGGTACAGACTGGTATTTGGGGGATAGACCTGAGTTTTGTGCAGCTGTGCTTGTGTCTCTGATCTGGACTTGGTTGTAGTGTTCTCCATCAGCCTCTGTCTCCATCTGTGCAGCTGAACCTCTGAGTGGAGCTCTCCAGTCTTCATCACTGTCGGTGTCAGAAGAGTACTCCGTGTCTCTCTCAGTCTCTGAGTGGAAATGTGGCTCTGAGCTGATGTCCTCTCCCTGTGTTTCCTCTTCTTTGGGCTCAGTTTGTGTTTGTTGGAGCAGAGAGGATTCTTCTGTCTTCACACAGATGGCACTGGACTCAGGGACGGAGCTGAAAGGAAAGAACATTACAGGGATTCTGGAGGGGTGGACAAGTCATATTTAAGACTTTTAATTTTGAAATGTTGGTTATATTTCAGAAGGCTTGTCAAAAGACATACATTCAGAATGTATTAAGTTAAAATATAAAGCAGACAAAATATGTAGAGGCAGAGCATTCAACACCTATTACATCAACCAAAATACAGCAGAAGAAATTCATCAATTGCATTAAACGTTAAGAGTATGTTTATGATTAAAGTTCAAGCAATGTCCTTGGTGCTGTGATTGAGTGGTACTGGTGAAGTGTGAACTTTCTGAAGATAGCAGAAATCCTGAATTTGATCATTTTTTGCCATATGCCCCTGGTCGTGCGTGGCCAACAGACTGACTGCTGCATTATAGAGCTGTGACAGCTGTACACTGCTTAGTGATGTACCTAGGAACGTTCTGCGGGGCGTTTGAGTGCTGCACTCAGAGCGTGGCAATTGGACTGTATTCATTATTCTATCATTTATAATGTGTGTGATTTATGCCCGTGAAGGTTATGCCCGTGAAGGTTATGCCCATGAAGGTTATGCCCATGAAGGTTATGCCCATGAAGGTTATGCCCATGAAGGTTATGCCCATGAAGGTTATGCCCATGAAGGTTATGCCCATGAAGGTTATGCCCATGAAGGTTGTTTTATTATGATTATCTCGTAACACAACTCCAGTGCACTAGATTTGAAGTTCATGAATGGCCAGAATCGTAACTAAATTTCTTCGGTCTCACATATTGGCACGATCACACCTCGTTTAGAATTCCACGTCCTGCGCTGTTAGCAATTTGCGGCGACGCAATATGTCAGGAAAGGAGCTCAGCTCAAGTTAACGCTGAGACTGTCTAGTCTAGTCTGTACCCCCTCTTTCCCCATTCCACGCAAAAATTATGTAAAATAAAGTGGTTGTGCCAGGAAAAAAATATTACTTTTTTCAAAAAGGAATGAAGTCTGTGT
Source organism: Chaenogobius annularis (assembly GCA_015082035.1). Taxonomy (NCBI): domain Eukaryota; kingdom Metazoa; phylum Chordata; class Actinopteri; order Gobiiformes; family Gobiidae; genus Chaenogobius; species Chaenogobius annularis. The sequence goes on from BJKM01000757.1 coordinate 153,277, forward strand.
AATCCCTCATTCATCCAGGTGTGTTTTCATTGTTGGACTCTCTGGTAGTAGTCTCAAGTGAAACCAAAAACTCCCTTAAATCAGGAGGTCCTGCCCGGTGGGCAGAGCTTACACCGAGTAGGATATACAACAATATACAACCAGAGTTCCTAGACTCGATTTGCTGATTGAGAATTACTCTTGGATGAGTCTCGAAACGTTTTGTTTTTTCTAAAAAACATAGTCCAGGTGACTACAACTGAATTTTTCCAACAATAAAAAATAAATGAAATACAAATACAAAAAATTTCTTCAAATTGGCCCCTGGAAATTAAGTTGATTTGGAGGAAAGATTACAAACAACTAAGTGTTTGAGACTCACATTTGCAGCTGCTCTTCCTCCTGTTTGATGCTCTGTTCTTCTGGCTCCTCTTTAATCAGTAGAGTCTCTGGGATTTCCTGTTTCAGATCAGGACTAGGACTCAGAAAGGGGAGCTGGACACCTGCAGGACACAATGAAGGTAAATGTGTTAACTCCTTACGCAGACTTGTCCATAGGGCAGGGCGATACGACCAAAGAAATGTCATCTTTATTTTTTTGCACACTGAACAATTCTGATTTTAAAATCAAAGAAATCGGTGACTGCTGCTAAATCTACACAGAAGAGGCTTGTTTTGTTATGTCTGTTCCTGAACATAAAAACATAAATGTTAAGTGTCACACATAGTTCCTTCACTTGTTAGAAACAAATATGGCAAAGAGTAATAATTTACAAATAACAACAAATAAGTCTAAAATAAATGTTATTTACCACTAGTATTCCAGAACCCAACTCGGCACTGGACTTTTTGATTAAAAGCCAAGGCAACCAAATCAGCAGCAGATTGGGAACAGTTTTGTCTTAAGCGCAATAAATGTTTAAAACAATTTGGCAAACTATTACATCTTTATTTGCAAAATTCTACTCCCTTTTACCGAATGAAATTATTAAAAGATTCTAATCAAAACATACTAACTTCACAAAAATGTTTATTGTAATTTCAATTGGTTGGCTTATGATTTTCACATCCAACAGCCTGAAGATTTAAAGTCTGGACAACCAAAGGTAAAAAAAGGGTTTTTACCAGATTGTAAAGGAAAACAATTTGAAAAGCTCTGATGTGTTGAAAGAATATGGGCTTTCATTCTACTGATTACATAAAGGAAAGATGGGAAAGAGGGCCACTTTGTGCTGGATGATGAAGAGTGGGAAGTATATGTACTTGTGTATATGTACATGTGACTTTGTGGTTCTCGTGGAGAACCACAAAGTCACATGTTTAGAGGGAATTCTGTTGGCAAAATGTGTCTCGCTTCTTTATAACACCATGTCAAAGTGCGCATCCCTCACAGGGAAATGCAGACTGTTGGAGAAACTGTGGCAGCCATGTGGCAAATCCCTACCATGTGTTTTGGGGACTGTCCTGTCGTTCTGGGTTATTCGACTGAAATTAATAATGCAGTGCAATCAACGCATACCTTTGGAGTGTGCTTTTGGTGAAAGGAAAAAAGGCCATAACAAAGAAATGGATGACACAAACATCGCCAACGATCAAGGACTGGACTGACATTGTGACTGATAGACGGGGAAAAAATGACATTCAGACTTAATTTAGAAATACATTTTTTATTTAAAAGCGCCTTTCAGAACACCCAAGGACACTGTACAAGAGAATAAAACAACAGAATAAAACAACAGAATAAAACCCACAGTACAGAACTGGATGATGGTGTTGGAGTGACTGAGTTATGTGGTGTAGGATTGTCTGAACAGGTGAGTTTTGAGTCTGGATTTGAAAAGTGGAAGGGTGTCTATGTTGCGGAGGTCAGGAGGGAGAGAGTTCCAGAGCTGAGGAGCAGAGCGGCTGAAGGCTCTGCCCCCCATTGAAAGAGCCAGGTTATGGATAGCTTTGAAAGTATTTAGGATAATTTTTGAAGTGAATCCGTTGTTTTATGGGGAGCCAGTGAAGTTGTTGAAGGATGGGGGTGATGTGATGGCGGGAGAGGCGTCCTGGTGATAATGCGGGCTGCAGAGTTTTTGGAGAAGCTGCAGTTTCTGGAGGGATTTATTGGGGGAGACCAAAGAGGAGAGAGTTACAATAATCGATCCGGGAGGTGACTAGACTATGGACAAGTATGGCTGTGGTGTGAGGAGTGAGAGAAGGACGGAGACGAGAGATGTTGCGAAGGTGGAAGTAGGCGGAACGAGTGATGTTGTTGATGTGGGAGTGGAAAGAAAGGGTGCTGTCGAGGATGACACCCAGACTCTTGACTTGAGGGGAGGGAGGACAGTGGAGTCATTGATAGAAATTGTGAAACTGTTTGATTTTGAGAGAGTGGAAGGGGTGCCTACCAGTAGGACTTCGGTTTTAGAGCTGTTGAGTTTGAGGAGATTTGAAGAGAACCAGGAATTGATTTCCTGCAGACAGAGGGTAAGAGAGGCTGGTGGAAGTGATGCAGTGGGTTTAGAGGAGGTAGAGCTGGGTGTCATCCGCGTAGCAATGGAAATGAATGTTGTGTTTTACGGAAGATGGAACCAAGAGGGAGAATGTAGAATGGACAAATTTGACTAACTTTGGACCACATGGGGCTCTTACTTTAAATATGCCATGAGTTTGTTCGTACTTATGTTCAGTTTATTTGAGGTTAGTGGTTGTGTTTCCTTTAAATGCATTCTCTCAGGTCGTTTTTGTGTTCCATTCTTTTTGTGTTGTATTATCCTTTGTTATATATATCTGGAAATAAATTAAATATGAAATTGAAAAATAATCAGCTTGGTGAGAAAAAAAACAAAACAACAATTGTTGTGTGTATATTTCCTGGCTCCGAAAATGCTTTGATGCAGCTGCTCCAGTGCATGAGAATAGGGCTGATGATCAAGTATTTTCCCTTAAGCCCTTTACAAAGTATGAAGTATTAAATATGCTGTTGAGCTGACACTCTAGAACCTAGGTTGCTTTTGTTATCAGCCCCACCAACAGTAAAATTGCTTAACTTGTGTTTTTAATCTCAAAATTCAAACTGAAAATATCCCATTACTATGGAAAACTGTTTTTGTTCTTCCTTTGCACAAAGGAGGCCAGAAACATGATTTTAATCAATATCAAAACTATCCTGCCAAGCAAAACTCTTGGAGAAGATAATAAAGTAACCAAGCGAATCTGAATTTGTTTACCTTAATAAAAGGTCTTCCTCAAGGCTCTGTCCTTGGACCACAGTTATTAACAATTCATATAAACTCAATTGGGCATAATCTAAAACGTAGTAGTATCCACTTGTATGCAGATGATACAATTCTGTATGCTAAGGCACCTTCTTGTACAAGTGATTAAAAATATTCAAGAGGATTTTCACTCCATTCAACAAAACTGTCAATCTAAAATTGTTAATGAATTCAAAAAAACAAAATGTATGCCGTTCTCAAAAAGACTAGTGACAAAAAAAGAAATGCATCTATTCTTACACTTGACGGTTTATACGATTGAACAAGTACGCCATTACAAATACTTGGGTATCTGGATCGATGACAAACTCTCCTTCAACAAACACATAAAAGATCTGACAAATAATCTTAAAGCCAGATTGTCATTCTTGTTTAGAAATTTTACATATTCATACAATTTTACATATTCATTTTAGTTGTAGAAAACCGTTAATCCAGGCTACATTTCTCCCAATTCTAGATTGGTGATATTATATACATGCATTCTACAGCAACAGTCATAAAAAATCTCTGAACTGAAGAGGAGGCTACCAAATTTACCACTGTGAATTATATTCTAAAGTAGAATGGCAATCATTGGATGCAAGAAGAGAACAGCACTGCCTTTTGTTTATATATATAAAGACTCTAGTTGGTATTTTGCCTAATTATTTATCAAGTTTGTTGCACCTCTTTATCTTACCATCGTGTCAAAACAGACGGCAAAAATGGTGCTCAGCAACTTTGCTCCCGGCCTGTGGAACAAAACGCAAACCGCAGTGCCGGTGCTCTTGTTTTATATAATTTTATCTCATAGTTTATATGTGTAAAAGGTCTTTTTTACGTGTTGGTTAATTTTACTGAATGCTTTTTTGTGTTTTTGTATCCTGTGTTGTCTTTTAACAGGGTTGAGATGAAAAAGAGAACATTTCTGATTGGGTTTTCCCCTGTATAAATAAATTAAAGCGAAATTAAATTGAAAAAAGTGGTACTTTATTTGTTGACATAAGTGCTCAGTAAAAGTGAGCCCGTATCAAAGTGCCTTAAAGTAATCACAGTGGATTACATAAAACCATGATTACAACACACACACACAACAGTTGAAAACCTGTGTGCTCTCTACCTGCGTGACTTCCTCTGCTCACAAATAATTGGCTGCAACACACCTGCCCCTAAATTGTGATCAGATTCAACACAATTCCCTACAAACAATATGAATACAGACAATTATCCAATAAACATTTAAATGGTTCTATTATGGTCCACTACCAATAGGTTCCCCGAAGTGTCTCCACTTTTAGGCCACGTATCATCCAACCCAGTGGTATCTTCACTGCATATGGGCCTTTACCTGAGCCATTTAAGCGATAAATGGCTCAGGTAAAGGCCAATATGCTTGGGCATATGTGGTTTCATCAGTTCAGGAAAGTTTTTTCCAATCAGCACTCCCACTTTGCATCTAGAGTTGGCAAATGCAAAGAATTAAAATGTGCAAATTGCCTTATTTGTTCCTGCCGTGGTATGTTCTCTTGTTCCAGGCATTTTGGCATGTGTGTAAACATCAGGCAGAGAATAGAGGTTCTTGTCATTCAGAGCGGCGAAATCTAACCGCAAAATAACAGTACAATCCACATACTTGTCCTGGTTTATGGTTCTCAACAGGAACATGGTCGTCTTGCATTTGGCTTCCAAATCAGTCATGAGCGTCAGAACAAAAGGTGGCCATAGTGCCAGAGTCTATAAAAGGCATTTGTTTTTATGATCTTGCAGTTTTTGGCTTTCACTTGGACGGGTACAATAGGCAAGTCTTATGATGCGAGGATGTTTATCATGTTTTAAGAGATTTGGGGCACCAGCCATTGATTAGGCACTTTACAATTCTATAATTGAATATCTAAATTTATTTATTTATTAAAAAAACACTTTGCCAAATGTGGCTTATGAAGATTTATTGACCAAATAATTAAACAGGTAAAATATGAATATGGAAAATGTAAATGAGTCTATGACAGATGGAGACGCTACACATGATTGTACTTGATCTAGCTAGTTGTGTGTGAGTTAATTCTACGATGATTTTATCAGCCAGATTGTGAAATGCATTTATACAACCAGAACCAGAAGAAGCTGTGATCCTGAGGAGCTGGGTCTCTGTGTGTCCGAGAACCTGTGTGTCCCTGTCGCCTCCAGGGTTCACTCAGGGTCACGCTGGGAGAGACTTGAAGCAGCTCGGTCCACACGATGGGCAGAGCATGGCCACTCCAGCAGCACTGGATCAGGTTCAGGGATCTGCTTTCTCCTTGGCTCTGAGACGTTCCTCAGAAAAAGAGAAGCCGTTGCACTGATTCACCGATGAAGTTGGTCTGAAGAGATTCTGGATCAAAAGTTCTGTAGTAGACATGAAAAGTTGCAAAAAAGGTCCTTTGCTTGAGTTTGCATGATGCAGTTTAAATCACATCCACGAAAAAAAAGAGCACAGCTTTATGGGACAGAAAAGTTAGCTAGGTCTCTCTAGAATGTCCTTTGTACCGTGGGTTAGCGTCGCTAGGCCAGACATAAGCCCTCATCTCCCGAGACACTTCTTGTAGGACCTCTCTGATGGAACTGAGTTTGTCTTCTCCTTCTCTCGCTCTCGCTCTCACAGACCTTTGGGGTTGGTTTTGGCACCAGTGTTCGACCAATCAGCACGCATGCTGAGTCAGAGTTGATCAGAGAAAAAGATCCGGAATAATGCAGCCATTTTTTAGCGTTAACATTAGGCCACATAGTTACAAAGGTAATATTGTTCAAATGACAAGTTACAAAACAGTTAAATGAACGTGCAGAACACAACAACATTATGTAGTACAGTAAACTTATCTTGTGGACAAAGTCTGCAATAAGATGATTGTTTTCTAAAACCGCATAGTCTTTTTAGCGTTTTAGCTTTTGTCTTGGGAGAGAAAATTGCTCGAGTTCATTTAAATCCAAAATCCCCCATTCGATGGAAAATGTTTTTTTCCAACGTTCAAAGTATGAAGTTTCTGCTCCTGCAGATACGGTCACACATTTCCACGTGGGGGTTGTATGTGGCAGCACCTTCCAGAGGTCATCTGCAGGTCACTACAGAGACAGGTCCTGATCTTCACCTGTTGGCTGCTGTGTGCAGGCAGGACTATGGTAGGTAGGAAGCTGATGTCATTAATTTGACGTCGCTGTTAAAATTCAAGTCCATCATTACCCCATATTTCTGACTTGATTTGTAGGTTTTAGAGACAGTCTCTGGAGGTGACCGCTAACACTTTCTCTTTGTTCACTTCCTCTGCGCCGTTCCCTGCTCTGAGCACTGATTGGCTGCTCTAGCTGTCCATCACGGTCGCTCTTCTCTGTCTCTGATTGGATGCTCGCTCTCTGTACCCGTTGTTGTTGTGTTACTTTTAATGGCGGTTGCCAGCCGAAAGGTGCATTTACCGCAACATAATGTAGTTGTACGTCTTCAAAGTATGTGTTTTACGCTATACCATTAAAGAAAAATGTTATCTCATCTATCTTTTCTCATTTGTTACTTTTGTTGAACTGGTGTACGATTGGCTGCATGTAGAAAGTGGGCGGGAGAGCGTAGCAAGTGCGCTATATATACAGCACACTGAGAAAAGCATGCCATGCGATCTGTCCATGGAGCTAACAAAAAGGCCTTTTCTACATCATTTAACCGATGTTTTTGCAAAAAAGTGTAGGGCATAAATAAGGAGCAAATGGACTGGAAAAAAGAGGCATTTAGAACATGTGCTGGAAAACAAAGTAAGTAAAGTTTGTCATACCTAGAATAAACAACAACATGAAAACAACATGATCATTCAAACGTGAATTCATTGTGGTTATCAGTGTTGCAGTGGCTCAGAGGAGAAGGTTTATTCATCGACAAAGTTAAAGCAGAGCAACTACAGGACAAACAGGAGCAGTTCAAATCATTTATCAATCATAAAGTAAGAGACTGTTGCTTCAAACTTAATATCACTCAAGTAAGAGTAAAAGTGTAGAGTCAGAAAGTTACTCCAAGATGTGCAATTTCCTGAAAAAGTTACTCAAGTACATGTAACGAAATACAACCACCTCTGCTGTTCTGTTTTCATAAGGCAATAAAGCCTCTTTTTTTTTTTAAAGGTTAGTGTATGTACAGGAACTACTGTATTGGGGGAGCAATAAAAACCACATCATATCGGCCTGAATAATCAATGCTCATCTTTTTTGGGCTAAGCCTCGGATGTTTAGAATGCCAGGCTCCGCCTCTGGTCCTCCCCTGAATGAATGGGTCAGACACCCATGATTACGGCCTTTGTTTCAGCCCAAACTATGCCCCAAATATTGAAAATTTCAGTCAACAATAATGCTCCTCTTTTAAAAAGGAGAACGTTCTATATGTTGGCTATATTTTGGTCATATTTTTGTGGCTCTCGGGTCGTTTGTTTTGGACTGTTTTTCATAGTCTTGGTCGCTTGTTGCTCTGTGAAACTCGCTCGAGGGTTTTTTCCCTGCAGTGCCAAAGGACTGGCCACAGGTCCAACTCACGACAGGTTTAAGCTAGCAATACCATATGCGTTTATTTGAATAGATCCATGAGTCCAACTCACGACAGACACGCGAGCATTACAGCAATCCATATATTTGAACAGATCCGTGGCTAGGATACAGAAGACTTCCATGTAGCACAGAAGACTGAGGCTAATAAACAAGACTCACCGTCTCTGTTCAGCACGACCCTCGGGCTCAGAGCTTTCAGAGCCGAGTCCAGCAGCTCCTGTTTCCTCTGGTTCTCCTGTTCAGAGTGACACAGTTCCTCCTCATTCTCCGCTATCGTTCTTTCAGCAGCCGCAGTCAGCCACGCATTCACCAAAGTTCTCAGCGTTTGGTCTTTGGACATTTTCACAAAGGGTTTTGTGAGTATCACGATGTTTGAAACAGGCTCCTAAAGACTCTTCTTCAGAGTTTATTGACGGGGGTGAAGAAGGTTAAAGTGAGTATTTCCGCCACCTTCTGGAAAGGAGTGTGAATTAGACTGTCCTCACCTAAATTAATTGGAAATTTCCTGTTTTGGAAAGAAGCTAAAACAATGACCTAAAAATAGCATTCCCAGAATCGAAACCCAAAACTTTCTGAACTTTAATTGTGGTTTTGGTCTCTGAGCTATAACCGATGTATTTTCAGTCAAATCAACCACAAATATTCTTTTTTCTTTATTTTTTTCTTTTATTTTTTTTTATCCCATCAATCAATTACTTAGAAATATCCCCACATGAAATAATCTAAAGAAAATTAATTTGTATGAAAAGCAAAAAACCCATCAGAGCAGAGCGATTCTTTCAAAATGGGAAAACACCTTTTATGGCCCAGCTGCTCCTCATGACCGTCCTAAGACACGTCATGAATCCACTCACAGATGATCATCAAAATGTTGATACATGATAAAATTATACCACAAACTAATTTAAACAAAATTGGCAAAAGTATTAGAATAGCTTGATCAAAATCCATTTGATAGTTCACACTTGTCAAACAAAATAATGAAATAAAAGATTTCATCCAACCACAATGATTCATTTTTGCTCTCTACTGGAAGATTGAGGTTATTCAAACAGAAATGTCATTAAAAATGTTTGGAACACAAAAACTGATAAAAAGCAAAATAAATAAGGAAAGCAGCAATAGCAAGCAGGAAAGTGCTTCTATAATGCCTCTTTTGAAGCAGATGGAGGCTTGTAGTATCCAACAACAGCAATAGAAAGGGACTTTTTATTGCTGTTTATTCTGTCGGTATGAAACATTGTACCCATGTTTATTAAAGGGGGGGTATAATGCTTTATTTGTATCGTTTTTTGCCTTTAAACATGCTCTAGTTTGGCATCTCATGTTTTAGAACTAAAAAAAGAAATTATTTATATAAAACAAAATGTCACTGAGATATGTGCCCATTTCCAACACTCACATTTTAAAACATTACACATTACACAAGACATTTAGAAATGAAAAACCTGAATCTCCATTTAAAAGCAGAGTTTTTTATCACCGGTAAGATGACAGAAAAGCACAAAGCGAGTCTGGCGATGATTTATGGACTAAAAAACAGCAGAGAAGATTCTCAGAGCAACGTCAGAACTACGACAGTTGTCAGAGTAAACATCAGAAATTGTTTTTCTGAATGGACCGTTTAGAAATTCCTCGGCCCTCCAGGAGTCCAAATCAGGATTCCTCAAACTAGCGTTAATACTAATTAAGTTAATACTACTCTAGATTTTTGATGAGGGAACAATGTTAGGTTAAAAGCGAATCTGTCCCCTTTAATGTCTTCATTAGAAATCGATTTAGTCAGCAAAGTTCCAGATATTATAACAACATCCACACCTGTTGTTTTAACCCAGATTCTGACCGTGTCCATCTTTTTAAGTAAGTAAGGGGGCAGATAACATAAGATGGCTCTTCTTTCTGCTCCTTTTCATTCATTCTTTGTGTAGCTGTACGTCGATGATAATGTATGTTATGAAGGAAATAAATCAATCTAAATTTATTCAAAACATTTTCAAAAAAGTAAGGCACATTGAGATGAAGACCAAACACCGATTTAAAATCAGAAGGTGTCAGAGCATTGCAGCTCAGGGCCAGGGTTTGAGAGTACATTTCCAGACAAAAGCAGAAGCAGGACAAACAACAAGCTCTGTTTCACATTTTGATTTTGATTCAATTCTTTGATAAGTAGAAGCCAGGCAGTGTCCACCTTTAAGTGAACAAGTGAGATAGTTATACAATGCAAAAATACATTGACGTTTCAGCTCTGCGCAGAGCTGGTTAACATATTTAGCCTCAGAGTGTTTGACCATTAGTAGTTGTGTGTTCTGTGTGTTTGGATAGAACATGAAACACGTTGACACTTTTCATTCACAGTATACTGATTAATTACCTTTATTTTGAAGATGACAGAACACATAATAAAACAAAAATTTTCAATAAAATGCAGATAAGAAAAATATATATTTTTATAACATGGTTAAAAAGTGAAAAACCTACTTAATCCGACCCTCAGCTCATCTTCATCTGCCCATGTACAGTATATGCTGTTAGAACACAATCTGCCACGGTCATAATATCACCATTATCATCAACTACTATCATTTTAATCACACAATTGGATAGAGTTTGTATAACATAAATATCATTTCCTTCAATTTTCTATTGATTTTTTTGTCATATTGGTTTGCATTGTACATAGTTCAACAAATTATTATAATGTAATTACATTCCATGACTTTTACATTCTTTGTCTCTGTATTCTGTAAAAAACATTTGTTCACATTTGTTTCTAAATGGACTTATGTTTGGACTTTGAGTGAGGTCATTTCCAGTTTCCACATTTCCTTTGTGTGGGCTTGCTTGGGTAACAGCCCTGTGAAAACATTAGCCGTGGTCACTTCCACCACTGTCCCAGCTCGGCCTGTTACGATAATGACTATATCGACTTAGCATTCATATGTAAAAACATGTACAACGACATTTTGAGACTCGATAAACGTGTGTGCGCGTTTGGCTGCACAAGTGGCTTTCATGGACCAAAGGCTCAAAGACTGAGCCACGACTGCCACAGTCACGGGTCACTGTGTGGAAGAGACAACAGTAAGGCAGCAGTGAACTACCATTAATGCCACGACCCAAGCGCTGATTCCACATCATGCAGCTCCGCTCTTCTGCGCTGTGCCACAAAACACCATCTGAGAGTACGGACCCTCGCTTTTTTTATGTGCTTTGTCTCCTCAGGGCTGCAGGGCCCGGAGGAGCGCTAGAAGAGCATGCAGAGAGCTGAGTTTGTGAAATGTCTTCAATAAAACTAAATTAACCATTTATTCCATAGGAGGAGTGCAGATAACTCCGGTGTATTCTGAGATCACTCTACGACCAACATCACATCAGTTTACACGTTTTTTTCTCCACCACAAGGGTAATTACACATTAAACTGTTTCATGAACGCGTTCAATAAAAAGTCTGTTCAAACAATTTGGAAAAACTTCAATTATAAGTAATCTCCATCTATCCATTCAACTTCTTCCACTTATTTCGGGCCAGGTCGCAGGGGCAAAAGTCTAAGCAGGGACTCCCAAGACTTCCTCCACCCCAGACATTTCCTCAAGCTCATTCAGGGGGATCCAGAGGGGTTCCCAGGCTAGCTGAGAGACATAGTCCCTTCAGGGTGTCCTGGGTCTACTACGGGGCCTCTTCCCGCTGGAACATGCCCGGAACACCTAGCCAGAGAGGCGTCCAGGAGGCATCTGGAACAGATGCCCGAGCCTCAGTTGGCTCCTCTTGATGTGGAGGAACAGCGGCTGTACTCTGAGACCCTCCTGTGTGACAGCTCCACATCAATCGCTAAGCGAGAGGGTGACCACTCGCTGTATCAGAGGACAGAGAAGGTGGAGACGAGGAGGGGAGCTCTGTGTCAGGTGGATGTATTATCACAGGACACTTGGAGTAGAACAACGCTGGTGAAACTTTATGAATGAGGCTGAGCGCGATGCAAGTGGTATGACCGCGCTGAACAGTTTCAGTGGGATTAGTTCAGATTGTTTAAAGACTGTCCCATGCGGGTCTCTAACTTAGAGCTGTCTAAATGTGGGCCATTCATGGACTGTCTCATTGCAGTAATATGATCGGTAACGATCTGGACCGGGCAGACCGAGAGCAGGCTATAGGCCCACAGAACATTAGGCTCCTCAGGAGAAATCAAGCAGTTTGATGTTTAAAGGTGCACTATGCACATTTTATAGTTGAGGTTTCTTCGCCTGATTTTCTCATAAAATTGTTCTTGCTTTGCCTGGAAGGTTCCACAGTAGCCTATGATAAAAATTTGTAAGCCCATTGTAAGAAAAATGTGAGAAATGTGCGCGCACAATACGTGTGACAGACGTGTTTTGAGCAACAGAAAAAGGCCCAGTGCCAATATATGGTTAATCTCTTATTACAGAGAGCAGTGGAGAAGTGGGTCAGCCTTCCTCTTTGCCCCACAGAACCAAAGAACCAGAGGAAGGCACTGTGAATGACACTGAAAATAAATTTTATTAAGCCCATTTAAACCATTACTTTTATTTCTGGTTAATATGCGATTATATAGTTGCAGTTTGTATCATTTTATTTTATCATACTTTATAAATTTGTTATCTCCCAAGATGGGTGCGCCAGATAAAGTTTGAGAAAAAACACTTCCTGTTTAGGCAAGAATATAAACATAAGATAAGTAGCAAATAACATGGGCCTTTACATGTGCTTTATAGGTTTTTCACTTGTGTGTCTCTTCATGTGTTCTGCACAATAATGCTTTCGGGCAAATGTTTTATTGCAAATTGAACAGCTGAAAGGTTTCCCACTTTGGTGTGTTCTCATATGTAACGTAAGATGGCACTTAAGGGCAAATGTTTTATTACATATTGAACAGCTGAAAGGTTTCTCACCTGTGTGTTTGCATGTGTTGTGCAAGAGAACCCTTTCGGGCAAATGTTTTATTACAAATTGAACAGCTGAAAGGTTTCTCACCTGTGTGTAATGTCATGTGTTGCACTAGATTACCCTTCAAGGTAACTTTTTTATTACAGATAGAACAGATGAAAGATTTCTCACCTTGGTGCGTTCTCATATGGTATGTAAGTTGACACTTACTGGCAAATGTTTTATTACATATTGAACAACTGAAAGGTTTCTCACCTGTGTGTGTGTTCTCATGTGTTCTGCAAGATAAGCCTTTCGGGCATATGTTTTATTACATATTGAACACCTGAAAGGTTTCTCACCTGTGTGTGTTCTCATGTGTTCTGCAAGATAAGCCTTTCGGACATACGTTTTATTACATATTAAACACCTGAAAGGTTTCTCACCTGTGTGTGTTCGCATGTGTTCTGCAAGATAAGCCTTTCGGGCACATGTTTTATTGCAAACAGAACAGCTGAAAGGTTTCTCACCTGTGTGTAATGTCATGTGTTGCGCTAGATTACCCTTCGAGGTAAATGTGTTATTACAGCTTGAACAGCTGAAAGGTTTCTCGCCTGTGTGTTCTCTCATGTGTTCTGCAAGATAGCGCTTTCGGGAATATGTTTTACTGCAAATTGAACAGCCGAAAGGCGTCTCACTTGTGTGTAATGTCATGTGTTGTGCAAGAGAACCCTTTCGGGCAAATGTTTTATTACAAATTGAACACCTGAAAGGTTTCTCACCTGTGTGTGTTTCGCATGTGTTCTGCAAGATTAGTCTTTCGGGCATATGTTTTATTACAAACTGAACAGCTGAAAGGTTTCTCACCTGTGTGTGTTGTCATGTGTTGCGCTAGATTACCCTTTGAGGTAAATGTGTTATTGCAGCTTGAACAGCTGAAAGGTTTCTCGCCTGTGTGTTCTCTCATGTGTTCTGCAAGATAGCGCTTTCGGGAATATTTTTTACTGCAAATTGAACAGCCGAAAGGCGTATCACCTGTGTGTAATGTCATGTGTTGTGCTAGATTACCCTTCCGGGTAAATGTTTTATTACAAATTGAACAGCTGAAAGGCTTCTCACCTGTGTGTAATGTCATGTGTTGTGCTAGATTACCCGTCAAGGTAAATGTTTTATAGCAAATTGAACAGCTGAAAGGTTGCTCGCCTGTGTGTGTTCCCATATGTCTTGCCAAATAACTATTTTTGACAAATGTCTTGTTACAGATTGAACAGCTGAATGTTTTTTCTTTTACGTGAACTTTAATGCAGCTTTGCAAATCCTGTTTAGACCCAAATCTCTTTTTACAAACAGAGCACTGGTGTTTTGTCCTCTTAGCCCCTTCAGCTGTTCCTGACATGGCTTCATTGTTTACACTGGTCTCTGGTACAGACTTGTATTTGGGGGATAGACCTGAGTTTTGTGCAGCTGTGCTTGTGTCTCTGATCTGGACTTGGTTGTAGTGTTCTCCATCTTCCTCTGTCTCCATCTGTGCAGCTGAACCTCTGAGTGGAGCTCTCCAGTCTTCATCACTGTCAGTGTCAGAAGAGTGTTCTGTGTCTCCCTCAGTCTCTGAGTGGAACTGTGGCTCTGAGCTGATGTCCTCTACCTGTGTTTCCTCTTCTTTGGGCTCAATTTGTGTTTGTTGGAGAGAGGATTCTTCTGTCTTCACACAGACAGCACTGGACTCAGGGACGGAGCTTAAAAGAAAGAACATAACAGGGATTCTGGAGGGGTGTACAAGTCATATTTAAGACTTTTAATTTTGAAATGTTGGTTATTTTTCAGAGGACTTCGAAAAAGACATACATTCAGAATGTATTGAGTTAAAATATAAATCTAATGATTATAAAGCAGAAATAATTTGTCGCGGCAGAGAATTCAACACCTACTACATCAACCAAAATACAGCAGAAGAAATTCATCAATTGCATTAAACGTTAAGAGTATGTTTATGATTAAAGTTCTAGCAATGTCCTTGGTGCTGTGATTGAGTGGTACTGGTGAAGTCTGAACTTGATCATTTTTTGCCATATGCCCCTGGTTGTGTGTGGCCAACAGACTGACAAATTCATTGGCCACATCTCAGCGCTGCTGCATTATAGAGCTGTGACAGCTGTACACTGCTTAGTGATGTACCTAGGAACGTTCTGCGGGGCGTTTGAGTGCTGCACTCAGAGCGCGGCGCAGCAGAGCACCACACAGCTCACAGCTGGACACCTGAGTGCTCGATGGGATGTTGCATGGTCCGGAGGTCAGACCTCACTGTGGTCAGCTCAGGAGCCGGTTTTTGGGTGAATGTGATGGTGACTGTGGGGAAGTATCCAGTTTCCCAAATAGACGTTCCTGTCTAAGCTGCATTCAAGTCTGCATGGTCCAGTCTGGTCCAGACTGTGCAGCACCAGGTGTCCAACGTCGGAGGTGGAGCCGTCTTTAAGAGCTGAGTGTGTAACGCCACTGCACTGTTTACGTGGAAATTCGACTGTATTCATTATTCTATAACTTATAATGTGTGTGATTTATGCCCATGAAGGTTGTTTTATTATGATTATCTCGTAACACAAACTCCAGTGCACTAGATTTGAAGTTTCATGAATGGCCAGAATCGTAACCAAATTTTCTTTGCCCTCACATATTGGCACGATCACACCTCGTTTAGAATTCCACGTCCTGCGCTGTTAGCAATTTGCGCCGACGCAATATGTCAGGAAAGGAGCTCAGCTCAAGTTAACGCTGAGACTGTCTAGTCTAGTCTGTACCCCCTCTTTCCCCATTCCACGCAAAAATTATGTAAAATAAAGTGGTTGTGCCAGGAAAAAAATATTACTTTTTTCAAAAAGGAATGAAGTCTGTGTAATCCCTCATTCATCCAGGTGTGTTTCATTGTTGGACTCTCTGGTAGTAGTCTCAAGTGAAACCAAAAACTCCCTTAAATCAGGAGGTCCTGCCCGGTGGGTGCCCTTCTTCGAATTGGCCACTGGAAATTAAGTTGATTTGGAGGAAAAATTATAAACTACTCTGTAAATGTGTTTGAGACTCACATTTGCAGCTGCTCTTCCTCCTGTTTGATGCTCTGTTCTTCTGGCTCCTCTTTAATCAGTAGAGTCTCTGGGATTTCCTGTTTCAGATCAGGACCAGGACTCAGAAAGGGGAGCTGGACACCTGCAGGACACAATGAAGGTAAATGTGTTAACTCCTTACGCAGACTTGTCCATAGGGCAGGGCGATACGACCAAAGAAATGTTATCTTTATTTTTTTGCACACTGAACAATTCTGATTTTAAAATCAAAGAAATCGGTGACTGCTGCTAAATCTACACAGAAGAGGCTTGTTTTGTTATGTCTGTTCCTGAACATAAAAACATAAATGTTAAGTGTCACACATAGTTCCTTCACTTGTTAGAAACAAATATGTCTATAAAGAGTAATAATTTACAAATAACAACAAATAAGTCTAAAATAAATGTTATTTACCACTAGTATTCCAGAACCCAACTCGGCACTGGACTTTTTGATTAAAAGCCAAGGCAACCAAATCAGCAGCAGATTGGGAACAGTTTTGTCATAAGCGCAATAAATGTTTAAAACAATTTGGCAAACTATTACATCTTTATTGCAAAATTCTACTCCCTTTTACCAAATGAAATTATTAAAAGATTCTAATCAAAACATACAAACTTCACAAAAATGTTTACTGTAATTTCAATTGGTTGGCTTATGATTTTCACATCCAACAGCCTCAAGATTTAAAGTCTGGACAACCAAAGGTAAAAAAGGGTTTTTACCAGATTGTAAAGGAAAACAATTTGAAAAGCTCTGATGTGTTGAAAGAATATGGGCTTTCATTCTACTGATTACATAAAGGAAAGATGGGAAAGAGGGCCACTTTGTTCTGGATGATGAAGAGTGGGAAGTATATGTACTTGTGTATATGTACATGTGACTTTGTGGTTTCTCGTGGAGAACTACAAAGTCACATGTTTAGAGGGAATTCTGTTGGCAAAATGTGTCTCGCTTCTTTATAACACCATGTCAAAGTGCGCATCCCTCACAGGGAAATGCAGACTGTTGGAGAAACTGTGGCAGCCATGTGGCAAATCCCTACCATGTGTTTTGGGACTGTCCTGTCGTTCTGGGTTATTCGACTGAAATTAATAATGCAGTGCAATCAACGCATACCTTTGGAGTGTGCTTTTGGTGAAAGGAAAAAAGGCCATAACAAAGAAATGGATGACACAAACATCGCCAACGATCAAGGACTGGACTGACATTGTGACTGATAGACGGGGAAAAAATGACATTCAGACTTAATTTAGAAATGGACAAATTTGACTAACTTTGGACCACATGGGGCTCTTACTTTAAATATGCCATGATTTTGTTCGTACTTATGTTCAGTTTATTTGAGGTTAGTGGTTGTGTTTCCTTTAAATGCATTCTCTCAGGTCGTTTTGTGTTCCATTCTTTTTGTGTTGTATTATCATTTGTTTATATATCTGGAAATAAATTAAATATGAAATTGAAAAAATAATCAGCTTGGCGTGAAAAAAAAACAAAACAACAATTGTTGTGTGTATATTTCCTGGCTCCGAAAATGCCTTTGATGCAGCTGCTCCAGTGCATGAGAATAGGGCTGATGATCAAGTATTTTCCCTTAAGCCCTTTACAAAGTATGAAGTATTAAATATGTTGTTGAGCTGACACTCTAGAACCTAGGTTGCTTTTTGTTATCAGCCCCACCAACAGTAAATTGCTTAACTTGTGTTTTTTAATCTCAAAATTCAAACTGAAAATATCCCATTACTATGGAAAACTGTTTTTGTTCTTCCTTTGCACAAAGGAGGCATGAAACATGATTTTAATCAATATCAAAAACTATCCTGCCAAGCAAAACTCTTGGAGAAGATAATAAGTAACCAAGCGTTTTCTTTCTTAACCAAATATTCAATTTTAAATAGCTAACAGTCTGGATTTAGGCCAGGGCATAGTACATCTCAGCTGCTACCAAAGTTATAAATTATATTAATATTGCATTGGATAATCATGAAGAATGTGCTCCCGTTTTTGTTGATTTGTCAAAGGCATTTGATTCAGTAGATCAGTGTATTCTCATTCGTCTGGATGCTGTTGGGGTTCGAAACTAATTCTAAAAAATGGTTCGCAGATTATCTCTCAAATAGAGTTCAAGCTGTTTCTGATGATGGCTTTCAATCTGAATGTGTTTACCTTAATAAAAGGTCTTCCTCAAGGCTCTGTCCTTGGACCACAGTTATTAACAATTTATATAAACTCAATTGGGCATAATCTAAAACGTAGTAGTATCCACTTGTATGCAGATGATACAATTCTGTATGCTAAGGCAACTTCTTGTACAAGTGATTAAAAATATTCAAGAGGATTTTCACTCCATTCAACAAAACTGTCAATCTAAAATTGTTAATGAATTCAAATAAAACAAAATGTATGCCGTTCTCAAAAAGACAAGTGACAAAAAAAGAAATGCATCTATTCTTACACTTGACGGTTATACGATTGAACAAGTACGCCATTACAAATACTTGGGTATCTGGATCGATGACAAACTCTCCTTCAACAAACACATAAAAGATCTGACAAATAATCTTAAAGCCAGATTGTCATTCTTGTTTAGAAATTAAACATATTTTCATTTTAGTTGTAGAAAACCGTTAATCCAGGCTACATTTCTCCCAATTCTAGATTGGTGATATTATATACATGCATTCTACAGCAACAGTCATAAAATCTCTGAACTGAAGAGGAGGCTACCAAATTTACCACTGTGAATTATATTCTAAAGTAGAATGGCAATCATTGGATGCAAGAAGAGAACAGCACTGCCTTTTGTTTATATATATATAAGACTCTAGTTGGTATTTTGCCTAATTATTTATCAAGTTTGTTGCACCTCTTTATCTTACCATCGTGTCAAAACAGACGGCAAAAATGGTGCTCAGCAACTTTGCTCCCGGCCTGTGGAACAAAACACAAACCGCAGTGCCGGTGCTCTTGTTTTATATAATTTTATCTCATAGTTTATATGTGTAAAAGGTCTTTTTTACGTGTTGGTTAATTTTACTGAATGCTTTTTTGTGTTTTTGTATCCTGTGTTTGTCTTTTAACAGGGTAGAGATGAAAAAGAGAACATTTCTGATTGGGTTTTCCCCTGTATAAATAAATTAAAGCGAAATTAAATTGAAAAAAGTGGTACTTTATTTGTTGACATAAGTGCTCATTAAAAGTGAGCCCGTATCAAAGTGCCTTAAAGTAATCACAGTGGATTACATAAAACCATGATTACAACACACACACAACAGTTGAAAACCTGTGTGCTCTCTACCTGCGTGACTTCCTCTGCTCACAAATAATTGGCTGCAACACACCTGCCCCTAAATTGTGATCAGATTCAACACAATTCCCTACAAACAATATGAATACAGACAATTATCCAATAAACATTTAAATGGTTCTATTATTGTCCACTACCAATAGGTTCCCGAAGTGTCTCCACTTTTAGGCCACGTATCATCCAACCAGTGGTATCTTCACTGCATATGGGCCTTTACCTGAGCCATTTAAGCGATAAATGGCTCAGGTAAAGGCCAATATGCTTGGGCATATGTGGTTTCATCAGTTCAGAAAAGTTTTTTCCAATCAGCACTCCCACTTTGCGTCTAGAGTTGGCAAATGCAAAGAATTCAAATGTGCAAATTGCCTTATTTGTTCCTGCCTGTGGTATGTTCTCTTGTTCCAGGCATTTTGGCATGTGTGTAAACATCAGGCAGAGAATAGAGGTTCTTGTCATTCAGAGCGGCGAAATCTAACCGCAAAATAACAGTACAATCCAACATACTTGTCCTGGTTCATGGTTCTCAAACAGGAACATGGTCGTCTTGCATTTGGCTTCCAAATCCGTCATGAGCGTCAGAACAAAAGGAGGCAATAAGGCTGCAGCTATCGATTATGTAGTAATCGAGTATCTATCGATTCTTTCTCGATTAATAGGTTAATTTTTTGGTACATTCATAAACCATTTTAAACACATATTAAATATTTTTTAGATAAACATATAGCTCATAGTAATAACAAATTCAAAATAAGGAATTTCTGCTTAAATAACACATTTTATTCTTAATTTCATATAAATTTGTCCCCAAACAGCAACATTTCACTTTAGTCCAAACTGTTCTGTTTGTATATAAGAATATAAAGGACTTAACTTGACATAGACTGTAAACAGTTACAGTAGCTCTGTCACTTAAAATAAGACATTTGTTAAACGTTATGTTGGGTGGGACCGGTGGTCCTGGCGTTTTGAGCATTTTGAGCATTTTGCGTTTTGGTCGTTTTCGGCTTCCGTGTGACTTTAGCCTCCGCGTCTCGGACTTTCTGTTTCACAACAGATTATTATAACATACGCGCGGTCCTCGTGCTGTTTCCATGTGCATTGGCTGTTTAAAAGTACGAGTGTGACTGGGAAGCAGAGTTGTTGAGTGGGGGAGCGCGGGTGGCGTGTCGAAGGCACGGGGGCTGGGGTGGGCGGAGCTAGATACGGTGGTTTAGAGTTGCAGCTCGGGATTTTATAATAGATCCATGGCTCTTTCACTCATAAAAACTCTTCCCAGTCGCACTCGTGAGTTTAAAACGCGCCGCTCTCTTCCTGTTGCGCCTTCGTCAGAGCGGAACAAGCTCCGTGTGAAATAAAAGCGCCACAAGTCGTTCCGTTGTGCTCCGCGCGCCACAGATTCACGTGTTTTTGATTAAATATGTAAATTAAACGGATCATCGAAGCAATATAATAATAATCTAAGCTTTTTTTGTAATCGAATTATTCGATTTATTCAAGTAATCGTTGCAGCTCTAGTGGCCATAGTGCCAGAGTCTATAAAGGCATTTGTTTTTATGATCTTGCAGTTTTTGGCTTCCACTTGGATGGGTACAATAGGCAAGTCTTATGAATGCGAGGATGTTTATCATATTTTAAGAGATTTGGGGCACCCAGCCATTGATTACGCACTTTTACAATTCTATAATTGAATATCTAAATCAATTAATTTATTAAAAAACACTTTCCAAATGTGGTTTATGAAGATTTATTGACCAAATATTAAACAGGTAAATATGATATGGAAAATGTAAATGAGTCTATGACAGATGGAGACGCTACACATGATTGTACTTGATCTAGCTAGTTGTGTGTGAGTTAATTCTACGATGATTTTATCAGCCAGATTGCGAAATGCATTTATACAACCAGAACCAGAAGAAGCTGTGATCCTGAGGAGCTGGGTCTCTGTGTGTCCGAGAACCTGTGTGTCCCTGTCGCCTCCAGGGTTCACTCAGGGGTCACGCTGGGTGAGACTTGCAGCAGCTCGGTCCACACGATGGGCAGAGCATGGCCACTCCAGCAGCACTGGATCAGGTTCAGGGATCTGCTTTCTCCTTGGCTCTGAGACGTTCCTCAGAAAAAGAGAGGCCGTTGCACTGATTCACCGATGAAGTTGGTCTGAAGAGATCCTGGATCAAAAGTTCTGTAGTAGACTTGAAAAGTTGCAAAAAGGTCCTTTGCTTGAGTTTGCATGATGCAGTTTAAATCACGTCCACGAAAAAAAAGCACAGCTTTATGGGACAGAAAAGTTAGCTAGGTCTCTCTAGAATGTCCTTTGTTCCGTGGGTTAGCGTCGCTAGGCCAGACATAAGCCCTCATCTCCCGAGACACTTCTTGTAGGACCTCTCTGATGGAACCGAGTTTGTCTTCTCCTTCTCTCTCTCGCTCTCAGACCTTTGGGGTTTGGTTTGGCACCAGTGTTCGACCAATCAGCACGTATGCTGAGTCAGAGTTGATCAGAGAAAAAGATCCGAAACAATGCAGCCATTGTTTAGCATTAACATTAGGCCACATAGTTACAAAGGTAATATTGTTCAAATGACAAGTTACAAAACAGTTAAATGAACGTGCAGAACACAACAACATTATGTAGTACAGTAAACTTATCTTGTGGGCAAAGTCTGCAATAAGATGATTGTTTTCTAAAACCGCATAGTCTTTTTAGCGTTTTAGCTTTTGTCTTGGGAGAGAAAATTGCTCGAGTTCATTTAAATCCAAAAGCCCTCATTCGATGGAAAATGTTTTTTCCAACGTTCAAAGTATGAAGTTTCTGCTCCTGCAGATACGGTCAACACATTTCCACGTGGGGTTTGTATGGTGGCAGCACCTTCCAGTGAGGTCATCTGCAGGTTCACTACAGAGACAGGTCCTGATCTTAACAAACCTGTTGGCTGCTGTGTGCAGGCAGGACTATGGTAGGTAGGTAAGCTGATGTCATTTTATTTGACGTCGCTGTTAAAATTCAAGTCCCATCCATTACCCCCATAATTTTCTGACTTGATTTGTAGGTTTTTAGAGACAGTCTCTGGAGGTGACCGCTACATTTCTCTTTGTTACTTCCCTCGTGCGCCGTTCCTGCTCTGAGCACTGATTGGCTGCTCTAGCTGTCCATCACGGTCGCTCTTCTCTGTCTCTGATTGGATTGCTCGCTCTCTGTACCCGTTGTTGTTGTGTTACTTTTAACTGGCGGTTGCCAGCCGAAAGGTTGCATTTACCGCAACATAATGTAGTTGTACGTCCTTCAAAGTATGTGTTTTACGCTATACCATTAAAGGAAAAATGTTAAAAATAAAAAAGAGAAAGTTGTCTCATTTGTTACTTTTGTTGAACTGGTGTAACGATTGGTCTGCCTGTAAGAAAGTGGGCGGGGAGACGTCAGCAAGTGCGCTATATATACAGCACACTGAGAAAAGCATGCCATGCGATCTGTCCATTGGAGCTTAACAAAAAAGGCCTTTTCTAACATCATTTAACCGATCGTTTTGCAAAAAGTGTAGGGCATAATTAAGGAGCAAATGGACTGGAAAAAAGAGGCATTTAGAACATGTGCTGGAAACAAAGTAAGTAAAGTTTGTCTTACCTAGAATTAAACCAACACATGAAACACACCATGATCAATTCAAAACGTGAATTCATTGTGGTTATCAGTGTTGCAGTGGCTCAGAGGAGAATGGTTTATTCATCGACAAGTTAAAGCAGAAGCAACTACCAGGACAAACAGGAGCAGTTCCAAAATCATTTTAATCAATCATAAAGTAAGAGACCTGTTGCTTTCAAACTTAATATCACTCAAAGTAAGAGTAAAAGTGTAGAGTCAGAAAGTTACTCCAAGATGTTGCAATTTTCTGAAAAAGTTACTCAAGTACATGTAACGAAATACAACCACCTCTGCTGTTTCTGTTTTCATAAGGCAATAAAGCTCTTTTTTTTTTTAAAGGTTAGTGTATGTACACGGAACTAAAACTGTATTGGGGGAGCAATAACAAATCATATCGGCCTGAATAATCAATGCTCATCTTTTTTTTGGGCTAAGCCTCGGATGTATAGAATGCCAGGCTCCGCTCTGGTCCTCCTGAATGAATGGGTCAGACACCATGATTACGGCCTTTGTTCAGCCCAAACTATGCCCAAATATTGAAATTTCAGTCAACAATAATGCTCCTGCTTTTAAAAATAAGGAGTAACGTTCTATATGTTGGCTATATTTTGGTCATATTTTGTGGCTCTCGGGTCGCTTGTTTTGGACTGTTTTTCCAAGTCTTGTTCGCTTGTTGCTTCTCTGAAATCTCGCATCGAGGGTTTTTTTTCCCTGCAGTACCAAAGGACTGGCCACAGGTCCAACTCGACGACAGGTCTTAAGCTAGCAATCCATATGCGTTTTATTTGATGGATCCACTGAGTCCAACTCACGACAGACACGCGAGCATACTACAGCAATCCTATATATTTGAACAGATCCGTGGCTAGGATACAGAAGACTTCCATGTAGCACAGAAGACTGAGGCTAATAAACGAAGACTCACGTCTCTGTTCAGCACGACCCTCGGGCTCAGAGCTTTCAGAGCCGAGTCCAGCAGCTCAGTTTCCTCTGGTTCTCCTGTTCAGAGTGACACAGTTCCTCCTCATTCTCCGCTATCGTTCTTTCAGCAGCGCAGTCAGCCACGCAATTCACCAAAGTATCTCAGCGTTTGGTTCTTTGGACATTTTCACAAAGGTTTTTGTGAGTATCAAACGATGTTTGAACAGGCTCTAAAGACTCTTCTTCAGAGTTTATTGACGGGGGTGAAGAGGTTAAACGTGAGTATTTCCGCCACCTTTCCTGGAAAGGAGTGTGAATCAGACTGTCCTCGCCGCCTAAATTAATTGGGAGATAAGATAAGATCACTTTTATTTGTCCAACATGGGGAAATTCCAGTGTTTAAACAAAAGGTAACATAAGCAGATTATCCACAGTATAATTATAAAAACAGATAACTTAGAAAAAAAGAATTAATAATAACACCTCTTATTTACAGCCTGTCATAATGGACAGAAACTATTGCACGCAGGGGATGAATTGACATTGTGGTCACAGTATTGCACAGCAAAGTATTGCACAGTATTGCAGGAGTATAACAGTATTGAAACATGATTATGAAAGCTGAATGTACACGTTTCAGCGACTAACAGTGTTTGTTGTAAAGTTCTGACAGCAGCAGAAAGGAAAGACCTGTGAAACCTGTCCTTCACAACAGCGAGGGTGGATCAGTCTGTCACTGAAGCTGCTTTCCAGAGCGGACAGAGGGTCCTGCAGGGGGTGGAAAAAACTCCCTTCCGTTGGGGGGGGGGGGGTTCTCAGCATAGACGTGAGTTTTAGCCAGGACCCTTCTGTTCCCCCACCTCCTGCACCGAGTGCAGAGCACAGCCCAGGACGGAGCTGGACTTCTTGTTGACTTTGTCCTGCTCTTCTTCCTCTCCCTCTTCTTCTTCTCCCTCTCTGTGATGCTGCTGCTCTAGCAGACCACACCGTACAGGAGGGCTGATGCCACCACCGAGTCATAGAAAGGTCCTCAGGAGTGGCCTTGTCACTCCAAAGGACCGAAGTCTCCTCAGGAGGTAGAGTCGACTATGGCTCTTCCTGTACAGTGCCTCACTGTACGATTTCCCTGTTTTGGAAAGAAGCTAAAACAATGGCCTAAAAATAGCATTCCCAGAATCTAAACCCAGAACTTTATGAACTTTAATTGTAGTTTTGGTCTCTAACTTTAACCCTATAAAATTCCAGCCAGCAAGTCCTCTGACTTTTCTTAATTTATTCCTTTATGTTCACCATGTGATAAAAGGAAACTATGAAGCTGCTGGCCATGTTGAACATAATAATTTAAAAAAAATCAAATCAACAATTGTGGGATGATCAGAAATGAGTTTTGTGACCCTGAAATTAAAAATTACCCTACATTTTCCCAAAATGTATAAAACTTATATGGATTCCATATTCCAAAGTCCCTAAAAACTCTTTCTCTTCAACTTTTGAAGAGGAATTGTAAAATCTCTAGATTTACCACGAGTTATGGAGATTCCCGACTTGCTCAATGTCCAGTTTGTAGCAAAGATCCAGGGAAACGTCAGCCCCCTATGCAGATGAAAAACGTGGTGTGCACTCCACAATAAAGAGCAAGTGTTAAACTTCTCATGTTTGTTTATGTCCCGACAGGAAGTGACATCATGGACAGCAGGAATGAAATAAGCATTGTTGTTGTTTTCAATAATTATACACACACACACATACACACACACACACACACAAACACACACACCCCACACACACACACATACATATACACACACACTTGTTAAAGATCTAGGTTGTTAATACTCTGAATGAAATGTGGCCATTACTAAAAACAATACACCATAGATGGTATTTTGTTTTTCCATATTTAGGATACATATATTTAGCTACATGTTTCACAGGTATCTATTGCATTCCAAGGTACAGGACACAAGTTCCAGCCATCCATCTTCTTCCGCTTTATCCGGGGCCAGGTCGCGGGGGCAGCAGTCTAAGCAGGGACTCCCAGACTTTCTTATCCCCAGACACTTCTTCCAACTCCTCCAGGAGGATCCCGAGGCGTTCCCAGGCCAGCCGAGAGACATAGTCCCTCCAGCGTGTCCTGGGTCTTCCCCGGGGTCTCCTCCCGGTGGGACATGCCCGAAACACCTCCCAAGGGAGGCATCCGGAACAGATGCCCGAGCCACCTCAGCTGGCTCCTCTCGACGTGGAGGAGCAGCAGCGGCCCTACTCCGAGCTCCTCCCGTGTGACTGAGCTCCTCACCCTATCTCTAAGGGAGCGCCCAGCCACCCTGCGGAGGAAACTCATTTCGACCGCTTGTATCTGCGATCTTTTTTGGTCATTACCCAAAGCTCATGACCATAGGTGAGGGTAGGAGCGTAGATTGACCAGTAAATTGAGAGCTTTGTCTTTCGACTCAGCTCCTTCTTCACCAACCATTCGCTTGTCAATCTCACGTTCCATCCTTCCCTCACTCGTGAACAAGACCCCGAGATACTTGAACTCCTCCACTTGGGGCAAGGACTCCCCACCCTCCCAGAGAGGGCAAGCCACCTTTTTCCGGTTGAGAACCATGGCCTCGGATTTGGATGTGCTGATTCTCATCCCAGGTGCTTCACACTCGCAAACCGTCCCAGTGCATGTTGCAGGTTTAGGTTTGATTGAGCCATCAGGACAACATCGTATGCAAACAGCAGAGATGAGAGCCTGTGGTCCCCAAACCCCTCCGACCCCTGACTGCTCCTAGAAATTCTGTCCATAAAAACAATGAACAGAACCGGTGACAAAGGGCAGCCCTGGCAGAGTCCAACATGCAGTTGGAACCGGTCTGACTTGCTGCCGGCAATACAACACAACTCCTGCTCCGGTCATACAGGGACTGGACAGCCCTGAGCAAAGGGCCCCAGACCCCAATACTCCCGAAGCACCCCCCAAAGAACACCACGAAGGACACGGTTGAAATCCTTCTCCAGATCCACAAAGCACATGTGGACTGGTTGGGCAAACTCCCATGAACCCTCGAGCACCCGATGGAGAGTCTAGATTCGACAATCGGTCAGATTCTCCTCTTCAGTAACCTGTAATAGACCTTACCGGGGAGGCTGAGGAGTATGATCCCTCTTTAGTTGGAAAACACCCTCCCACCCCCCTTCTTGACAGAGGGACCACTCCAGTGGTGACAGTCCTGCAACATTCAGTGACTTAAGGTACTCAGGACGGATCTCATCCACCCCAGGAGGAGTTTGCCAACAACGTCAGTGAATTCAGCTTAGGTGATGAACGAGTCGGCCTCAGTCTCTGCTCCCTCTTTGGAAGAAGTGACTGAGATTGAAGAGGTCAAAGTATTCCCCAGTCGAGGTCAACGGCTGTGTCTCAATTCAGGGTCTGCATGCTCCGAAGACTACATTTGAAGGCAGGTTTCAGCGGGACAAGGCTGTCCCATTTCATGCCCACGAATGCGGCCGACAAATGTAGCCTGCATTTCCATGGAGATCGGCCATGAACAAAGGCATGTTTGAGCACACGGCCTTATATATCCCATAATGCACGACGATAGTCAAGTGTTTTTTTAAAAAACAGAAGGTGCGAAACAGCTCCTCCCGACAGCAGAGGAAATCATGTAAGTACACACTTTAATTAAGTGTTGTCATAAAATAAGGGCATAACGCTCCCAAAAAATGTATATAGGCTTAATGTTTAAACATGCAAAGACATCTATTCTGATTGATAAATATATGTTCTCCAGAAACACAGATCTCTCTCTTTATAAAGTGTCTTAAATACATCCATTCTGAATTTATGGCGGCATATTTCATTACTTTTGTTGAAACTTCTTGATAATTTTTAGTTATCACAGGAACGTTGGTAATTATTATATTTTACAAAAGCTAAACAGAATATTTGGAGGAAAAACTATAATCTCTTGGGCTCAAAATCCTTGGTGCGTGCTCTTTTTAATACGTCAATGTCAAGGGTTCGTTTTAGATTCCGTGAAAAATATTATGGCTCAGTCAAATAAAACTTGTGCTTAGATGGTTTTTATTTACACCCAGTCCCCAAAGCAGTAGTAAAGTATTAACAGTGAACAAACGACAACAATCAAAGTATGTACAGGATCCAAAAACTTAGAGCAAAAAACAGGGTCTCAGCAGATATGACATGCTCTTCTTGCTCTCTCAAACAAACCCCCTAGCCCCTCCCCTGGGCAAACCAAATTAACAATTGATAGAGGTGATCACAAAAATTGCATCAATCAACATAAAAACAAATAATCATATGGCCCCTTTAACTCGCCATAGCCCTCCATATAGCTTAGACATTAATAACTAAGGAAACAGATGAATAACCAAAATACTTATTTCACTGAAATGGCCTAGTCCTCCGGTCACGTTACATGACCAAGCTCGCCAACTTGCACTTTAAACCAGGACAGTGCCTCGGTTGGCGGACAGGAGGCAGCGACAGCAGCAGCAGGTGAGTGGTGCGTAGGGGCCGAGTGTGCACCCTCGAACGCTCTACAGTGGAGAAAAGTGTCCAGGCAGAGGAGAAACAGTTTGGGGAAGGGAAGGGCCATGATGCAAGTTAACCGGGCGCTCCGCAGACGCCAAGAGCGCACCATGCGCATTCCGGGCACGGTACTCTCGGGCACGGTACTCTCGGCCATGAGAGAGCCGGGAAGGCGCGCCGGCTCGCTAAGACTCGCTGCTTATACTAGGTGACGGAGCAGCTCTGTGGGCTAGGCCCATCTCATTTCGGCACGGCCTTTTTTATTTAAGATAAAAGGAGAGATTGTCTAGAATTATTGCATCGGTAAAATGCTGTGTTAAATAATATTGTTTATCAATATATTGTCTGTAAAAAAAAAAAAAGTATATATATATATATATATATAACAAAAAAAGTCTATAATGGTTTTTCTGCAGACATTTCCTGTTTAGGCAAGAATATAAACTATAAATATAAGTGGCAAATAACATGGGCCTTTACATGTGCTTTATAGGTTTTTCACCTGTGTTTTTCCCCAATTTTTTTTTACTGCAAAGTGAACAGTTGAAAGGTTTCTATGTGTTTTGCCATGTGTATTGGAAGATAACCCTTTGAGGTAAATGTTTTATTGCAAATTGAACAGCTAAAAGGTTTCTCACCTGTGTGTATTCTCATGTGTTCTGCAAGATTACCCTTTCGGGTAAAAGTGTTATTACATACTGAGCAGCTGAAAGGTTTCTCACCTGTGTGTACTGTCATGTGTTCTGAAAGATGGTGCTTTTGAGCAAATGTTTTATTACAGATTGAACAGCTGAAAGGTTTCTCTCCTGTATGTACTCCCATGTGCCGTGCAAAATGACCCTTTCGGGCAAATGTTTTATTACAGATTGCACAGCTGAAAGGTTTCTCACCTGTGTGTACTGTCATGTGTTCTGAAAGATGATGCTTTTGGGCAAATGTTTTATTACAGATTGAACAGCTGAATGGTTTCTCTTTGGTGTGAACTCTAATGTGTCTTTGCAAATCGTGTTTAGACCCAAATCGCTTTTTACAAACAGAGCACTGGTGTTTTTTCCTCTCAGCTCCTTCAGCTGTTCCTGACAAGTCCATATTGTTTACACTGGTGCACGCAGACTTGTATTTGGGGGATAGGCCTGAGTTTTGTGCAGCTGTGCTTGTGTCTCTGATCTGGACTTGGTTGTAGTGTTCTGCATCAGCCTCTGTCTCCACCTGTGCAGCTGAACCTCTGAGTGGAGCTCTCCAGTCTTCATCACTGTCAGTATCAGAAGAGTGCTCTGTGTCTCCCTCAGTCTCTGAGTGGAAATGTGGCTCCGAGCTGATGTCCTCTCCCTGTGTTTCCTCTTCTTTGGGCTCAGTTTGTGTTTGTTGGAGTAGAGAGGATTCTTCCGTCTTCACACAGATGGCACTGGACTCGGGGACGGAGCTGAAAAGAAAGAACATAACAGGTTTTCTGGAAGAAGTCATATTTAAGACTTTTTATTTTGCGACGTTGCTTATAGTTGAGGAATTCTTAAAATATATAATTTCAGAATGTACTAAGTTGAATTATAATCAAACTATTATAAAGCAGACAAAATATGCAGCAGCAGAGCATTCAACTATTACATGAGTTAATGTGCATTGTCCTGGTTCAAATGAACTAATAATAATTTTTAAATAAATAAAAGTCATAAAGCATGTATGCAATTATGCCCCTTTTTGCCTCATTTTTGAAATGCGGTGCAGTAGTGCAGATAAAAGCTTTTGAAGCATGAACGGGGCCACAAGCTCAGTGCCGAGTAGAGTAGAGCCGAGTGGGTACTAATGGAAAAGGGCCATTAGTTTAAGTGAAAAAGACATGCACAGAAGCCAACAGCCCCTACAGTAGCAGGAGCGCACACAGGGCAGAGATGACACAAGACATCTGTCATAGGAGAGACAGCGTGATCAAACTGTAGCCAATGCACTAGAGGGCGCCTCAGAAATGTAAACCTGCCGGCCTGTTTACCAGTCTTTTGGCCACGACCAGGGGCCAATGGACATTGCAACAGACTGGTAAATGCATTGGCCACATTTCGATCTTGGCGCTGCTGTATATAGAGCTATGACAGCTGGGCACTGCTTGTGACTAGGAACGTTGTAGCTTCCAGTCATATTGAGAAGGCCAGAACTGGTGGTTAAATGAAGTTTAATGTTTTCCTTCCGTGCCATTCAACCAACGTAAGAGCTAGACAAGAACAGATAAATAACAATTACACTTTGTCCGTAAAACACCGTATTAATAGCTCAGTACATTAGTTTAACCATTTTACCATTCATTTGCAAATTAAACATTTCGAACAACTCAAACATACATTAATATCTGCTACACACCTTGTTCCCCTTTCGACTGTAGCTAGATCCTTGTGTTTGAACAACGCTCGTCATGTTCTGAACATGTTTTTAACATTAGCCGTAGTTCACCTTACTTTTCGGCTTTTCTTTTTCCGTCAAGTAGATTTCCGTTTACCACTACTACCGGTCACACAGGAAAGTTACCAAAATAAAGCAAAACCTTATATATACAATGTTAAATGCGTTGAATCGACCTTTACAAACGTTCTGCGGGGCGTTTGAGTGCTGCACTTTAGTGGAGCACCACACACACTTCATACAGCTCACAGCTGGACACCTGAGTGCTCGATGGGATGATAAGATCACCTTTATTTACCCACAGTGGGGAAATCCCAGTGTTGCAACAAAGAGTACAGAAGCAGATTATGCACAGAATAATAATAAAAACAGGTAACTTCGAAAAAGAAAAACTTTTTTGTTGTTGTTAAATAAAAGTAATTAAAAAATCTAATACAAATTGAAAACTCTTATCTTAATGATAATAATAATAATAAATAATAATAACAACACTCTTATTTACAGCTGTCATATGGACAGAAAATACTGCACAGGGACGATTGACATTATGTCACAGTATTGCACAGGAGATATTAACAGTATTGCACAGGATTATGAAAGCTGAATGACACGTTCAGGACTAACAGTGTTTGTTGTAAAGTCTGACAGCAGCAGGAAGTAAAGACCTGCGAAACCTCTCCTTCACACAGCGAGGGTGGATCAGTCTTGTCACTGAAGCTGCTCTCCAGAGCGACAGAAAGTCCTTCGCAAGTCCTCTGTACGCATCGTCGTCGCCCATTGATGAGTTCGATGATGGCAGAGTCATCAGAGAACTGCTGCAGGACACAGCTGTCCGTGTCGTGTCTGAGGTCTGCAGTGTAGAAGGTGAAGAGAAAGGGCGCAAGGACGGTGCCCTGGGGCGCCCCCACATTGCAGGTCCAAGTGTCAGACACACAAGTCCCGGGTTCTCACAAACTGGGGCGGTTTGTGAGATGGTCCAGGGTCCACTCCGGCAGGTTGTAGTCCACACAAGCAGTCTCCAGCTTGTCCCTCAGGAGCAGCAGCTGGATGGTGTTGAAGGTGCTGGCTTCTCCAGGATGATAGAGAGTGGTGCAGCACGGTAGTGGCATTGGAGTGGAGAACCACTCCAATGCCAGGCCAGTATGCAAATTGCAGCGGGTCCATGGCTGAGCGCATGGTGGAGCGGAGGTTGGTCCAGGACCAGCTCTCCAGTGTCTTCATCAGATGGGAAGTGAGAGCAACTGGCCTGAATCTGTTGGTCTTTCGCGCAGTGTCTTGGGCACTGGTTCCTCACAGGAGGTCTTCAAGACCTGTGTACCACCAGCATCAGCTTCAGGCTCTTGTTGAAGACATGCTCCATAACCACACAGTTCATCTGCGCAGGACTTAAGGAGCCTGGAGCTGATGCCGTCTGGCCCTGCTGCCTTCCTTGTTTTAATCCTCTTCAGCTCTTTCAGGCTCCTCCACACTCCCTGAATGTTCTGCTGCTGCAGTTGCTCCTCCATCTTCCTCTTGTAGCCGTCTTCCGCCTGCCTGATCTTCCTCCTCAGCTTGTTCCTTGACTTGAAAGCTCTCTTCTTCTCCCTCAGCAGAGCTTTCAACTCACTGTTAATCCACCGCTTGTTGTTTTGGAAAACACCACACCTTCCGGGAGGGTACAATGTTTTCAAAACAGAAGTTTATGTAGTCCGTGATGCACTCTGATGGCATTGATGTCCTCCCCATGTGGGTATTAAAGTTCAGACCAGACAGTGGTGCTGAAGCAGTCCCTCAGAGCCTCACTCTCAGAGCACTCACTCTCAGAGCCTCACTCTCAGAGCCTCACTCTCAGAGCCTCACTCTCAGAGCCTCACTCTCAGAGCCTCACTCTCAGAGCCTCACTCTCAGAGCCTCACTCTCAGAGCTCTTTTGGTGTTGGCAACAAACAAGTCCAGTGTTTTCTAGTCTCTGGTGGGGCAGGAAACATACTGGGTGTATGTTATGTTGGCAGAACAGATGAGGGAGAAGCGTGGTTGAAGTTACCAGAGACTAGGAAGAGAGCCTGTGGGTGCTGGGTCTGCAACTGTAGGAGAGCAGTGCTTCACAAGCATTGTCAGCGTTAGCAGAGGGGGCCACATACACTGCTATCACAATCACATGTGAGAACTCCCGGGGCAGATAATATGGCCTCATGCCAACATCCAACAGTTCAATGTCTTTGTTACACAGCTGCTCCTTCACTGTACAGTGTCCAGGTTCGCGCCACTTCTCGTTCACAAACACAACCAGGCCTCCTCCTCTCTTCTTACCGCTCTCCCTAGTTCTGTCCGCTCGCAGCAGCTGAAAGTGGTCCAAAGCAATAATAGAGTCCGGCATTTCTGGGATTAACCACGTCTCCGTAAAAAACATGACGCTGCTGTCCCTGTACTCCCGCTGGGACCACGTGAGTCCCACCAGCTCAGATGTCTTGTTCTGGAGAGATATCACATTTCCCGTGACGATGGTGGGGAGAAGAGGTCTGAAGCATCTTTTCTTTTCCTGGAGTTTACGTTCTGCGCGCTGGCCTCTGTGTGACTTGCGAAGCACCTCCGCTGGAATCTCGTGTCGATCCTGGGGGAAAACCACCGCGCTCCGGACCTCCAACAGCTGATCCTATGTGTAGACATGCATAGGCCGGGGGGGGCTGAGGGCCAACCGAGGAAAAATGTACAAGTAAATGTACAAAAATCCAGGAGAGTATTTACAAAATTACAATAAATAGAGCAAAAGAAAAGTTGGAAAAGAGGGAGAGCATTGCAACGAGCAGCCGGCTCTCGCCAGCGCCCGGGATGATGCATGGTCCGGAGGGCGCAAGGTCAGACCCCACTGTGGTCAGCTCCGGAGCTGGTCGAATGTGATGTGATGGTGGGGATGTATCCAGTTTCCCAAATAGACGTTCCTGTCTAAACTACATTCAAGTCTGCATGGTCCAGTCTGGTCCAGACTGTGCAGCACCAGGTGTCCAACGTCGAAGATTGAGTCGTCTTTAAGAGCAGAGTGTGTAACGGCACTGCACTGTTTATGTGAAAATTGGACTGTATTCATTATTCTACAACTTATAATTTGTTATTTATGCCCATGAAGGTTGTTTTATTATGATTATCTCATTCATATGTGGATAGTAACACGACTTCGGTGCACTAGATTTGAAGTTTATTAGTTACGATTCTGCCCATTCACATAATGCACCAGACCACGCCCTCAATTTTCTTCACTCCACCTCATATATTAGCATGATCACACCTCTTGTTTAGAATCCCACGTCCTGGGCCGTCAGCAATTTGCGCTGACGCAATATGCCAGGAAATTATCTCAGCAGCCCCCAAGTTAACGCCTAGTCTGTACCCCCTCTCTCATCGTCATGTAAAATAAGGCGGTTGTGCAAGGAAAAGGAATTTTAAAAGGAATGGAATTACAAATAGAAATATAAAAATGAAAAATAATAAACTACTCTGTAAAAGTGTTTGAGACTCACATTTGCAGCTGCTCTTCCTCCTGTTTGATGCTCTGTTCTTCAGGCTCCTCTTTAATCTGTGAAGTCTCTGGGATTTCCTGTTTCAGATCAGGACCAGGACTCAGAAAGGGGAGCTGGGCACCTGCAGGACACAATGAAGTAATAAATATGTTAACTCCTTATGCCGACTCGTCGACAGACACAGAGGGTTTATATGGTCTTATGGACTTGGTGGTGGTTTATGGGCACCCACCTTTCCCAACATCCAGTCAATATAAAAGTAATGTCAAACATCTCGTCTTGATCTACAGAAGACAATTATCACTTCAAAATCCAAATATGTCTTTCAGAACATTAAATACATATATAAAAAATGTGACATTTCACAGGCTTAAGGGGTCAATACAAATTGTGGTTTATAAAGCCAAGAGTGTTTCTGAGGTCTATTTAGACAACACACAAACCTGACAGTTTACTGGTCTGTGAGGCCAGTTGTACTTACGAGGCCACTTCAAATGTTGCCTAGCAAAATTGGTTGTATGGGGTTACATCTGATGTGTCAAACTCTAAAAAAAACTAAAACTGTTAATGCATAATCTAAAAAAGTAGATAGTGGCTTAAAACAACAAATAGAATACAACTGTAAAAGATAAAAAGAAATAAAATAAATTAAAAGACTGAGCAGTGTTAAAAGAGAGAGAGAGAGAATAAAAGTGGCTAAGATAAGATGTGGGGGCCGTTCGGGCGTGAGGAGGCAGAGTGTTCCAGAGGCACGAGCTGGAGCTGGACCTTGGAACTTAGAGTGCAAAGGAGAGTAAATTTGGATGAGGTCCAGAACATAATGTGTGGCCAGCCCATTCAAAGCATTAAAAAAAAAGAAAAAAAGATTAAATCTTAAAATCAATTCTAAAATGTACAGAAAGCCAGTTCCAAGCGCCAAAATTGGTGTGAAATGATCAAGACTTTTGGTTACGCTTTAAAGTCGTGCCACAGAGTTCTGGACTGAGCAAGAAAGTGTGTTATGCAAGGTACCTGAGAATTACAGTAGGCCAGACGAGAACTACAAGTGTGCACGACTTGTGCTTAAAAGTTAAAAATGAAGCCAAAAATAAACATCATAAAAAGTAAATCAGCGATGTCTTTGAGAAACACACTGTATTTTTAAATCCTGTGCATGTAATCTACTAATAGTGACTATTACAATAGTGAAAACATGTGCTGTAACTAATGTGAACCTGTTGTATGTGACAGAGGCCAATTCACTAAAGTCAGTGTAATAAACACCAAAAAATGATTAGCTTATTCAAGTTTGATTTAATTAAACAGATTTTGAAAAAGCGTTTGATCGTTTCTCTTCAAACTTCAAGTGGATGTGGAAGCATTATTAAGAAACTGCACATTGTACAAACAGTACAGTACATTAAAGAACACGTAAGGCCTTATTTGTATTTTCTTTTTCATTGTACAAAAATATTCAGTTGTAGTTATTTGGACCCCGTTTTAAAAAACAACTCATTTTGATTTTCATCCAAAAGACATTCCCAACCTGTGGACCTGGTCTGATAACTCATATTTATCCTACTCTGAGCTACGTAAGCCTGAACTTCAGGGAGGAGCTTCCCGATAATAGCATGTCTTGTTAACCTGTTTTGTTTACCCTGTCGAAGTTTTACCTGAAAGTTCAATTTGCCAGATGTGTTTTTTTCAGAAGTGTTTTAAATTCACTGGTCAAGAAACAGCACAGACCAAACAGATGCTAATCAGGTACTCAGTGACAAGGGAGCTCCAGCCAGCAAACAATTTCTATGGCACATTACAAAATAGATAAGTTTCAGGTAAAACTCAGTGTAAACAAATAGATTAACAAGGCTATTAACAGGAGGCTCCTTCCTGAAGGTGGGGCTTGAGAAGCCCAGAGTAGGATAGTAGGAGTTCTCAGTCCAGGTCCAAAGATTGAGAATGTCTTTTGGATGAAAGTCGAAACGTCTTTTTCAAAAAGTGTCCTAAGGACTATAACTGAATCTTTTTCTTTGACAGAAGATGAATAAGGGATTATACCGAATAGCTTTTCAATCCTGTTAAAAGTTTGTTTGCACAGAAACTTAAAACAATGCATGTATAAAACCAAGCATGTCGGTGTAATCCCTCATTCGTCCAGGAGTGTTCCATTGTCGAAAAAGATTCAGTTGTAGTCATCTGGACTCTGTTTTAGAAAAAAACGAAACATTTCAACTCTCATCCAAGAGTCATTCTCAATCAGTGAAACAAGTCTGAGAACTCCTGTTTTTTATCCTACTCTGAGAGCCCTGCCCACAGGGCGGGACCTCCTGCTAATGGCCCATTAAACTACAGCACAAGCTGGGAGTGATCAGAACACTACAACACAGAGCACAAGAGGTGCCCACCAGCTCAGAGGACAAGAGGAAAGAGGAAACACACGTCCGGAATGCTTCTCAGCCTGTGGATACCCGACTTGGGCTCTGAACAAAGTGAAGAGAACCAAAAAGCAGGACAAACGGGACAAAAGGGAAACAGAACCAAGAAGAAGGGGTGTCTCTATCCCTTATGTCTCGGGACTGTCAGAAAAACTGCAAAGAAATTTTAGACGACACAAAGTCCCTGTTTATTTCAAACCAGGCAACACGTTAAGAGAAAAACTGGTTCACCCTAAGGACAAGATGCAGACACAAAAACAGAGCAATGTAATGTACTCTATCCAATGCAGTGAAGAAAGTTATAAAGAGCGGTACATAATGGAGACTAAACAGCCACTTCACAAGAGGCTTTATCAGCACAGAAGACACGCAAGTTCAGGTCCAGAGCACTGTACATCTTCATCTCAAAGCCACAAACCACTATTAAAGACAGTGAGGTGGAGATTCTGAGCAGGGAGAAAAGATGGTTTGAAAGAGGAGTTAAGGAGGCAATCTTTGTTAAAAAAGAGAATCCTTCATTAAATCGTAATGGAGGTTTAAGATTCAACCTCTCCAGTTGTTTATAATGGTCTGCTGAAACCCTGGAGACGCCCTGGGCATTCGGATGCTAAATTGAGACTCAAGGTGAGGCAGGGAACAATAGAACAATAGGCCCATCCCAGTTTCAATAGGCCATTAGCAGGAGGTCCCGCCCTGTGGGCAGGGCTCTCACAGAGTAGGACAAAAAACAGGAGTTCTCAGACTTGTTTCACTGATTGAGAATGACTCTTGGATGAGAGTTGAATCAGAATTAGAATCAGAAAGAGTTTATTGCCATTGTCAATGAACAAAATTCACAAACATAGGAACTTGTCTCAGCATTAAGGTGCAACATAAAACACTGAGCAATAATAAAACAACATATATTCAATCAAAAAAGGGCATGCATTAAGAAACAATTTAAAATTACTATACAATAAAAATAGGCATTTCTATGTACACAAGTTTACAGTTATGTTTAAAGTTGTAGTGCAGAAAGTGATAGTGCAGTGAGTGGATGAATATTGCAGTTAAAGTGACAGGTGTTTTTGAAGTGTTCATGAGTCCAACAGCAGAGGGAAAGAAACTATTCTTGTGGCGGGAGGTTCTGGTCCGGATGGACCGTAGCCTCCTGCCTGAGGGGAGTGGTTCAAATAGACCATGTGCAGGGTGAGAAGGGTCAGCTGTGATCCGACCTGCTCGTCCCAGAGCCCTGGAGACGTACAGGTCCTGCAGAGATGGAAGTCTGCAGCCGATCACCTTCTCAGGAGAACGCACAATGCGCTGTAGTCTCCGTTTGTCCCTGGCTGTTGCGCCAGCGTCCCACATGGTGATGGAGGAGGTGAGGATGGACTCAATGATGGCCGTGTAGAACTGCACCATCATCTGCACTGGCAGCTTGGCTTTCCTCAGCTGCCGCAGAAAGTACATCCTCTGCTGGGCCTTCTTGATGAGGGAGCTGATGGAGGGCTCCCACTTGAGGTCCTGGGTGATGGTGGTGCCCAGGAAGCGGAAGGAGTCCACGGTGGTGATGGGGGAGTCTGTCATGATGAGGGGGGCTGGGGGGCTGTGGCTTTCCTGAAGTCCACGATCATCTCCACTGTCTTCTGGGCGTTGAACTCCAGATTGTTACCGCTGCACCAGGACACCAGCCGATCCACCTCCCTCCTGTAGACAGACTCATCCCCGTCCGAGATGAGCCGGATGAGGGTGGTATCGTCCGCAAACTTGATGAGTTTTACGGAGTCGTGGCTGGAGGTGCAGCAGTTTGTGTACAGGGAGAAGAGCAGAGGGAAAGTACACAGCCCTGAGGAGCCCCTGTGCTGATAGTCCGAGTGTCTGAGACATTCTTCCCCAGCCGCATGCACTGCCTCCGATCCGTCAGGAAGTCAGTGATCCACCTGCAGGTGGAGTCAGGCACGTTGAGCTGGGAGAGCTTGTCCTGGAGCAGAGCAGGGAGGATGGTGTTGAACGCAGAGCTGAAGTCCACAAACAGGATCCTGGCGTAGGTTCCCGGGGAGTCCAGATGCTGCAGGATGAAGTGGTGCAGTGCCAGGTTGATGGTGTCGTCTACAGACCTGTTGGCTCTGTAGGCGAACTGCAGGGGTCCAGCAGGGAGGAGGTGAAGGATTTGAGGTGGGGCAGGACCAGGCGTTCAAATGACTTCATGACTACAGACGTCAGTGCCACTGGCCTGTAGTCATTAAGTCCAGTGATCCGGGGCTTCTTGGGGACAGGGACAATGATGGCAGACTTGAAGCAGGCTGGGACATGGCATGACCCCAGGGAGGTTTTAAAAATGTCTGTGAAGACAGGGGTTAACTCTCCTGCGCAATGTCTTAATGTAGCGGCAGAGACGCCGTCTGGGTCCAGCAGCTTTTCGGGGGTTGGATTTCCAAAATAGCCTGTGAACATCCTGTTCCTGAACTGAGAGGGTGGTGGGGGAGGTGGGGTGGTCACATCAAAACTGGAGTAGAAGGTGTTAAGTTGCTCAGCCAGTTTTCGATTGTCTGCAGCAGGGGGGCTTGGGGCTTGTTGGTTGTGATGAGAGCCGGAGCCCCCTCCACACGGAGGCGGGGTTGTTGTCAGAGAACTGCTGCTTCAGACGCGTATTGTACTGTGATCTTGCTCGAGAAACCTCTTTGCTAAATCCATACTTTGCGTCTTTGTAGCGCCCCCCGTCACCAGCCCTGTGCGCTGCCTCCTTCTGCTGCCTTAACTGCCTTAACTGCCTCAGTTAGGTGTGAAACGTTTCGTTTTTTCTAAAACAGAGTCCAGATGACTACAACTGAATCTTTTTCGACAAAAAACCAAGCATAATACTTTCACACATAAAAACTGAACGTAGTACATTACGATGCCAAACTTTCTATGTCCTATTTTTTAAAGCTGGTTCACTGGATTGGCATGCTTCACATTTCATTTTTGCCAAATGCCAAAAAACCTTTCATCGTGGGAGATTTTAAAGGTTTATCACAGCAGTGAATTCAGCATTGGTCCATGTTCTTTTGTCCCTTTCCCTCAGTGACCTGCTGTAAAAAAAATGCAAATAAAATGCTTTTTAGTAAGGCAGGCTACAATTTAAAAGATAGGTTTCTTGGAGTACTGTAAAGTAGATGCGCATTCCATCGCTAACCGTACCGCTATGAGTTCCGCGGAGAAGACAGAGAGATGGTCTGTTAATCTCGTTTTGACTGCTCCCACAGCTTCAGCTTTATAGAGCAGCTGAACACGTGTTCATGATGTAGAACAACAACAAATACAGCGGCTAACAACCCGTGGTTAGCTCGTGATTAGCCTGTAGTTGTCCCGCAATAGACACGTTATACTTCTCCTATTCTGCCAACTAAGTTTATTATCCGCGTATTTGTATTTACTAACACTATGAACACAAGCCACAGTTTAAATCATTATTGTTTTAATCCCAATATCAAATAGTTACCTTCCAAACATCCGGTCCAAATAAACTTCCGGGGCTCTGTAGACGTAACTTCCGGTTCCGGTATGTCAGTTAGTGGTGAGACAGGCGCCCACAGTCCCTGGCAGGAATTTGTGTGTACAGTGGCACGAGAATGTGTGAAAACTGGCGGGAATTCGGGAAAAAAATCTGGCTGGACACACATTACGGTATATGAGAGCAATATTTTTGAGAGCTCTAAAAAGGACAAAAAAGGTTACAAAAAGCAATATCAGCTTACAATAGGTATATAGCAGTAATCATAGATTTATAAAACATGTTTTTAACTATAACCACTCAATAATTGTAAATAAAAAGTTTGGGGATTATAAGACCACACAAAATGGACTGAGAAACCGAAAGGCCTTACAATGCTGGTAAGTAAACCTGAAATTTGGACTCCAAGACCACTTATGCCAACTCTGTCAAATCTGACAGTGACTGGCCCAAAAGCGCACTGGCCCTCACCGAGTGGTTATGGAAGTGTGGAGGAAGAGGGAGGAACTGGTTTGGAAAAGGGCCTGTGTCTCTGCTGAGGGACTCTTTGACCCTCCCTGCATGTTAATGAACATACATGAACACATGATGTAAACACGCCAAAATAGCCGTGGGCAAATTTTCACTCTCATTCATACACTTAGTATTGTCCTTATGTGGTGAAATGGAGGAGGCCTGACGGGAGGCAAGTACTCGGACTAAAAGAGTTCCACGTACCGTTTTAGAATTTGCTGTAAATGTTATCTGTTGTATTAAACATCATAAACAAGTTGACACTATTTCTTTGTATTTAAATGATCCCTGAACAGATTGAGATGAAATAAAAACTCCCAAAAAGCTGAAAATCTCCTCTGTTTGGTGGATCAGGTTTGTGTGTCTCTGCTTCCTCCTGCTCTGGCGCGCACTGGAGCGTGGAGGAAAGAACGAAATCACAGAGCCTGCAACTCGGAAAATTCACTTAAAAGAGTGAATTTCATGGAAGTTTGCATCATCAGCAAATAGATCAGAGAGCACACAAGGTAAACCGTCACCGGAACCACGATTAATGGAAGAAAATAGTTGATAGCTGCAACTTTAGTAAAGACAAACGGCAACTTAAAAATGGTTTAAATCGTGTTGGCTACGCACTCATCAACGACATCAAACTCAACTAAATAGTCAAGTCAACTGGCAACTTAATGAAGATAATCATGAGCATCGAAGGTCAGGTATTTGAGCCAGAGAAAAAGGTTGGAGGAAGAACTAACATTTTAAAAACAGGGCTTAGTTTGTTCAAGGCTTAAGCCTAAATGAAAAAGGATCAAACCATCAAACCATTGCCTAGTAAATAAATATGCTTGTAACTATAATTCTAATTCTAATTATTGTTATAATTATTTTGTAAATCCTTACAGAAATCAGACCAATCACATGCTTTCACCGCTGACCGCTGGGCGTCTTCCCGTTGCAGCGTCATATGCGGTGGACCAACTACTGTTTCGATTCAAAGAACGCATCAGGCTGAGAACAGTTAAATCCCCGGATGTTGTTCTCGACACGCCCCCTTTCCGAGGTCTGCTTCAGAACAGACATGTTGCGTTCTCGACCCTGGCCGTGTCCCAGAGGACTTTGCGGCGGAGCGGAAGCAAAGCTCCATGCGTGTCATGGATGATGCATCTCATGGATCTATTATATCTATTTCTCAAATAGTGGGGCGCAGTGCAATGCCTGAGGGGGGGGCGCGTGTGACCCCATTTTGAATGTTCTTGTTCTGAAAGTAAAATTATATAGAATAAAGTGTAATTGAACATATACTACATCGGTGCATCGATACGACATTAATGCCACGATTAACCAGCTTTTCAATCATCGCAATTATTTATGGCCGCTCTCAAACAGACCTGTAAACGCTTTTTTAATTTTATTGATAATCGTGACTCTACAGTTAATATCGTGACATCCCTACAGCAGCGGTGGCGCTGTCATTGTCAGGCTGAGTGTGGGGAGTATTATGTTTTAGGCCCTTTTGCACGGAGCACGCGCACACACAGTGCAGAGCAGGTGATATGAAGTGTACTGAACAAACTCTCAAGAAACACCATGGAAACATTTTTAACACGGATGAAAAGAAAGGCGGAGAGGGACGAAGATAATGAGATAAAAAAAAAAGTTACCTGAACAAAATTAATCTTTATTGTAAGTTGATGTATATTTTTCGTTTTTTTGTTTTCTTTAAATGTTGATAAGGATACAGAGTTATAAAGAGGTGTACTTATAACAATTTTTTAGACAAATGATTAGGGCTGCAATTATTACTCGAGTAAATCGAATAATTCGATTACAAAAAAGCTTCGATTATTATTTTACTGCCTCGATGATTCTTATAATATAC
The DNA here is from genome assembly GCA_015082035.1 of Chaenogobius annularis. Taxonomy (NCBI): domain Eukaryota; kingdom Metazoa; phylum Chordata; class Actinopteri; order Gobiiformes; family Gobiidae; genus Chaenogobius; species Chaenogobius annularis. The sequence continues at coordinate 195,582 of BJKM01000757.1, forward strand.
ATATTTAATTAAAAACCTGTGCATTTGTGGCACGCGCGGAGCACATGGAATACATCCACAGAAACAGTGCGGAGGACCGAGACCATGTTATAATTATCTGACGTGAAACAAAGTCGACACGGAGGCCAAAGTCAACGGCACACGGAGCAAACACTGCAAAACGACAAAATGCAGAGCCACCGCGCAAAACACCAGGATCACTGGTCCCACTCAACAAAGTTTTACAGACAAATTTCTTATTTTAATTTATGTGACATCAACACTAATTAAAATCACAGCAACTGTAACTGTTTACAGTCTTATGACAAGTGAATTAGTCCTTTATATATAAAAATTAACAATACCATTTGTTATTTTAGGCAGAAACTCCATTTGTTATTTGTTTAATACTATGAACTATAACGTTTCTTTCATTTATATGATTTAATATGCTTTAAATGGTTTACGGAATGTACTTTTTTTTTTTTTTATACTGTATGACTCAATTAAACAAAGAAAACTAATCAACGTAAAAAAAAATATTCCTATTTATTTTAGGCTTGTTTTAAAACATAATCCTAAATTTGTCTAAAAAGTTTTGTCTGTGCCTCCACCTGGACTGTAAATGTGAGCAGTGAAGAAAGGTTTGTTTCTTCACTGCTCCAAACCAAATAAAAGTCAAAGGTTTTGGAGATGTCACTTAATTATTTGTGGTAGAAGTCTGTCACAGCTATATTTGGGCGTTTTTAAAACAAACGTGCAGATAAACGATTGAGTTAAAAAAATCTAAAAATGGCTAATTATCTAATATTACTTTAATGTTGAATGAAAAGTTGCCATTGCCAGTTGCCACGGACGAGCTGAGCCATGATGAGATTCGGGCACTGTTATCTATCAGATGTCTGTTTAGAGTGGGCAAACATCCTCATGGGCTTTGTGAGTGTGGGAATCCTGAAACTATGTTATGTTGTCATGCAGCAAATACAGCAGAGAAGGAGCTCAATGACCTTGGAGTAAATGTTTTTTCATACAAGTCCATGTTTTTCTTGTAAGCAAAGCAAGTTGAAAAAGCCGTTCCCTCTTTTCTTCGCCGTTCTGACTCGTATTCAAGAATCTGACGGCGTCTATTCATAACGGTAGAGGGCAGCATCGGGACTCGGAGCGTACAGCTTGCCGGAAAGAATTAGAAGAAGTAGAGCTGAGCCGTGGCTACAAGCCGCTCTTTAGCGTCAAGCTCGGGCTGTGTGCTCTCGTTCTCCTGAAGTCCGCACTTTTTAACCTTCTCGAGCATTGAGAAAGGGCTGAAATCGGACACAGAACTACCCATGTTGCACCAATCGACACTGATCGGGTCTCCGCAGGTCTTGCTTATCCCGACCGCGCCTAATCACTCATTTTCAAAAGTCGGAGGGACGTTTCCTCCCCTTAATGAATGGGTCAGACGCCCATGATTACAGCCTTTGTGCAGCCCAAACTTTGCCCCCAATATTGAAAAATTCAGTCAACAATAATGCCCCTATTTTAAAGTACCAAGGAGCAAGTTCTTGCGGGGGCGGCGAGGCGCGGGCGTAGAGCGACCACTCCCGCTTGTGGCTATATTTTGATCATATTTTAGTGGATCTCGGGTCGCTCGGGTCTTGGTCGCTTCTCTGAAACTCTACAGCCAAGCGATCGCTCGAGGGTTTTTTCCCTGCAGTGCCAAAGGACTGGCCACAGGTCCAACTCACGACAGGTTTAAGCTAGCAATACCATATGCGTTTATTTGAATAGATCCATGAGTCCAACTCACGACAGACACGCGAGCATTACAGCAATCCATATATTTGAACAGATCCGTGGCTAGGATACAGAAGACTTCCATGTAGCACAGAAGACTGAGGCTAATAAACAAGACTCACCGTCTCTGTTCAGCACGACCCTCGGGCTCAGAGCTTTCAGAGCCGAGTCCAGCAGCTCCTGTTTCCTCTGGTTCTTCCTGTTCAGAGTGACACAGTTCCTCCTCATTCTCCGCTATCGTTCTTTCAGCAGCCGCAGTCAGCCACGCATTCACCAAAGTTCTCAGCGTTTGGTCTTTGGACATTTTCACAAAGGTTTTTGTGGGTAGCACGATGTTCGAAACCGGCTGCTAAAAACTCTTCTTCAGAGTTTATTGGCGGGGGTGAAGAAGGCTAAAGTGAGTATTTCCGCCACCTTCTGGAAAGGAGTGTGAATCAGACTGTCCTTGCCTAAATTAATTGGAGATTTCCTGTTTTGGAAAGAAGCTTAAACAATGACCTAAAAATAGCATTCCCAGAATGTAAACCCAGAACTTTCTGAACTTTAATTGTAGTTTTGGTCTCTGACTTTAACCATATAAAATTCTAGCCAGCGAGTCCTCTGACTTTTTCTTAATTTATTCCTTTATGTCCATTATCTGATAAAAGGAATCTATCAAGCTATCAAGGGCATGTTGAACATTTAAAAAAGCTATAACCCACGTATTTTCAGTCAAATCAACCATTGTGGGATGATCAGGGTCAGTTTGTGACCCAGAAATAAAAAAATTACCCAACATTTCTCAAAATTTTGTATGGATTTCAAAGTCCCTAAAACTCATCTCTTCAACTTTTAAAGAGGAATTTGTCAAACCCCAACAAATGACCAAACTAGTGTCAATTAGGCCCTGCCTCCAGACACTGCCTTTTATATTCAGAATATCTAGGCAGACATAAAAATCAGATTTTTGTCTGTGCAGAGCTTGTTCCCACTTATAATTAGTAACTCAGACATCAGAGGCCAAAACGACAGATTCGGAAGCTTCGGAACGAGTCCAGACATTTGTTTGTACTTCAAAGGGTTTAGAAACAGCTTTAAGTTGAATTAGGGCTCATTTTAGTCAGGCTTTTTAAAAATCAGACAATGAAAGTATCAGTCTTTTGGACTGTGCATGTTCAACACTTTCTTGGGTCTGAACAAATGGTTGTTAACTATTCTATGCAACAAATTATTAAATCCTGTTTGTCCAAATCTTGATAGGATGACGTCCTTGCTCTTATTTCATGTGGTTTCCCCATTTTGAATAGGCCTTCCATCATAGTGTCTTCCTTCATAAGGCTAAATACTAAAAGTCTATAATGTAATCTATAATTAGAAAACAAAAGTAAAACAATAAATTCCTTACATTTCAGGCTTTCCTCACACCTAAACCGATATACTTGGTCATTTTGTTCAATCTTAAAATACGTCAAAAGGAGTCGTATCTTGTGTGCCAAAAAGCTCCCCTGCAGGCGTTGTCTAAATTGCACTCAAGCCAATAAAGATTTACCACGAGTTATGATTCCAGACTTGCTCAATGTCCAGTTTGTAGCAAAGATCCAGGGAAAAACGTCAGCCACCCATGCGGATTAAAAACGTGGTGTGAACTCCACAATAAAGAGCAAGCATTAAAAACTGCTTTTGTTCTCCCTTTCAGAATCAGAATCAGAATCAGAAGGGTTTATTGCCATTGTCAATTAACAAAATTCACAAACATAGGAACTTGTCTCAGCATTAAGATGCAACATAAAACACTGATCAATAATAAAAACAACATATATGAAATCAAAAAGGGCATGCGTTAAGAGCCAATTTAAAATTACTATAGTATAAAATAAAAATAGAATAGGCATTACAATGTACACAAGATTACAGTTAAATTTACAGTTGTAGTGCCGAAAGTGATAGTGCAGTGAGTGAAGTTGGATTGAATAGTTTCAGTTAAGTGCTGCGTGGGCAGGTGCTAAGAAGTGTTCATGAGTCCAATTCCAGAGGGAAAGAAACTAACATTTGATCAGTAGATCTTTTTGTATTCTCTTGTATCATCTAGATGCTGTTGGGTTGGATACAAATTCTAGAAAATGGTTTGCAGATTACTTTACAAATAGAACAATAGGCCCCACCCCAGTTTTCAATGGGCCATTAGCAAGAGGTCCCGCCCTGTGGGCAGGGCTCTCACAGAGTAGGGATAAAAACAGGAGTTCTCAGACTTGTTTCACTGATTGAGAATGACTCTTGGATGAGAGTTGAAACGTTTTGTTTTTTCTAAAACAGAGTCCAGATGACTACAACTGAATCTTTTTCGACGATGGAACACTCCTGGACGAATGAGGGATTACACCGACTTACAAATAGAGCTCAAACTGTTTCTGCTGATGGCTTCAGTCTGAATTTTCTTACCTTTATAAAGTAGTTCCTCAAGGCTCTGTCCTTGGACCACTGTTCTTTATAATTTATATAAACTCAATTGGGCATAATCTAAAACACAGTAGCATCCACTTGTATGCAGATGATGCAATTCTGTATGCTAAGGCTTCTTCTTGTGCTCAAGTGATTCAAAATATTCAAGATGATTTTCACTCCATCCAAAAAAAACTGTTAACTTAAAATGATTAATGAATTTAAATAAAACAAAATTTATGCTGTTCTCCAAAAGACACTCTAGTGACCCAAAAAAGATCTATTCTTGCGCTTGATCATAGTATGATTGAGCCCCATGAAGTACCCCATTGCAAATACTTGTGCGTCTGGATCAATAAATTCTCCTTCAACAAACACAGAGACTTTTAAATTAAATAATTTAATGTCTTCTATTGATTTTTAAGCACTGGTTAAGGACTTCCCGCAGTGCCGGTGCACTTGTTTTATATAATCTTATCTAATATTGTATATGTAAATGTGTTTTTATGTATTGGTAAATTGTATTGAATGTTTTATTTTGTTGTAGTATCCTGTGTTTGTTGTTTTATTTTGAAATCAATAACATGACCTTACAAGAAGTAGTTTAGAAAATGCTCTTTACCAAACAAAGGTATTACGAATGTGGGTCAAATGATTCAAAATTATTAGCCTGGAAACTCAAGGCAAGGCAAGTTTATTTGTAAAACACAAGTCGTACACGAGGCAATTCAGTGCTTCACACAACAGGAAAAAATGCATTAAAGTAATGCAATATTTTAAAAAAAAATCAAACACATAACACAAAAAAACCCAGACCACGACCAGAGAGCAAAACACAAAGCCAAAATACAAACATCAACTACACATTTTAACCAATATAAAAAGTCCATTGAGTCGCTCAAATTTGTCCTTTTCCAAATTAAGTTAAAATGTAATTTTGTTTATTTGTCTAATATCTGTTATGTCAGTCCAGTCCTTGATCGTCAGGGGTTTTTGTGTCTTCCATTTCTTTGTGATGGCCTTTTTCCTGCCTGCCAAAAGAACATTCCAAAGGTATCCATTTATTGTGTCTGTGGCAGGAGTTCTGAGTACATAGTTCTAAAATCGAGTGGAATGACAATGTCAAAAACAGTCTGCAGTGCATTATTAATTTCAGTCCAATATTTTTGAGCAACAGGGCAGTCAGGGCATTTCCCTGGGAATACATTTTTCCAACAAAACTTTCTCCAGACATGTGATTTTGTAGTCCTAACATATTTTCCCACTCTTCATCTGTCAAAACTTATCTTTCCCATTTACTTTTAATATAATTAGTAGAGTAGCTGTCCAGATTAGCAATGCATTGATACAATTTAGATATTATTCCCCTTGAAAGGTCTGATTTATAAGCCTTAATAAATATCTCAGTCAGTGGGTTATAATGCTTAATTATAATTACTTTGTTTAACTTCCTGGTTATAATAATTCCTTACATGCAAATAGTTATAAAAGTCCTGTTTCTCCAAGCCAAAGGATTCTTTTTACATATCAAAGCTTTTCATGTGGTTATCTTTTACAATCTGGTGAAAAATCCTCAGGTAAGATCTATTTGGCACAAAACCTTGGTAATAAGCAAACCAGTTTAAGAGTTTAACATCTTTGTTTAATTTGTATGTTTTGATTAACTCTTTCCATCTTGCAAGTACAGAAACCCAGGGTTTCTTAGCTTCCTCCAAATAACTCAACCATTCACATCCGTCAGTAAGGCCTGTGCAGGAACCCCGGTACAACATTTATCTCAGTATTTTTCCCTTGAGCTTCATACTTTGAATCACACCAGTACAAAAATGCTCTGATTTGAGTTGAACTAAAGTAACTCTTCAGACAAGGCAAACCCCAACATCCATTTCTTTTGACAACTGTAGAGTTTTAAAATTGGATTCGAGGTCTCTTGCCTTGCCATACAAATCTTGAGATTGTGTTATTTCACTCATCTAACAGGAAAATCGGAAAAATCAAATATACGAGCTCCCCAGCGTGACCCCGAGCTGAACTCCGGAGGCGTCAGCTCCTCAATACACACAGGCCCATCTCGGCTGGATCACAGCTCCTGCTTCTGGGTGTATGAACATATATTTCACTGTTTGGCTGATAAATTAATCTTAGAATCAACATTAACTCTAACACACTAGATAGATCAAGAACAATCATATCTAGTGTCCCATCTGTTATCGACTCATTTGTATATACCATATTCAGATTTATCTGTTTAATAATTTGGTCAATAAATAAACCACTTTGGTAAAGTGTTCATTCATTTCCAGAAAAGGGGTCAATGTCACGGTTACGTTCTCATAACCTTCAGATTAGTGAGCTTTTAATTTTTAATAAATAAATTAATTGAGATATTTGATTATAGAATTATTTAATGCCTTATGAAGGAGTTATGTGGGGCACCATGCCCCACATAACTCTTAAACTATGATAATAACCATGCAGTGTGTCATGTTTTAAATCATGATCCAATTCTTTAATCGAAATCAACTCACCCTCTTTCATAAATGGGAGGACATGAATAACATGGCAGTTCTTGTACTAGTAAAAATCACTACAATATAGTAAAACATAACCTGCATAGCAGGCAATTTTATGCTCTGTCCCATCATTTGTTTCCGATTGTCTAATATAGCCAAGTACAAAGCAAACAAAAGGGGGGACTAAGCACAACCCTGCCTTACCCCTCTTTCCAAAGTCAGCGAGTCTGTCAAATGGCCACTACTTTTAATTCTTAATGTTGGGCCATCATAAAGAGCCACAATATATTTTATTATTAAATCATCTATTTAAAATTTTGGTTAGCACTTTAAATAAATAAGGCCAGCTAACAAAATCAAAAGCTTTTTCAGCATCCAGACTTAGCATTACAGCTTTGTTTTGTTTGTTTTGTACAGGATTCATTATGTGTAAAGATTGTCTTATGCTATCTTGTGTTTCTTCTGTTAATAAATCCTGTCTGGTCATTGTGAATCCCGAAGCACATGGCGCCCATTTTCAAATCACTTCTCGAGGTGCCGTGGACCGCAAGGACTGTGATTGGTTTGATCTACCAGGACTATAAGGAAAACCTATTGAATACAGCTTAGACCTGATGAGGTTTGGCAAAGAAATATTTTCACATGCCTAATGTGATACGTTTATTGTGCCAGTAAATATATAAATCCAAAATAAAGCACGTGACTGCAGCGAGGTTGACGGAGAAGCATAAATCAGCCTTTTCTGGTTGGCTGCCGTGTGCGTCGGGGAGGTCTGCATAGATTTGACGGAGAAGCATAAACCACTCTCTGTCACTTTAATAAAAGTCACGTGACCAACACTTTTTCTGTGTCATTTGGCTTTGTTCGTGTCAGAAGCGACTAAAGTCTGTCGCTGTGTGGCTTTGTTTTGTGTAAATATTTGCCGGTTCCTCTTTAAGGGATAATTGTGATCTTTCTTTGTCTCTAAAATCCTTGAAAGAGTTGTAGTTAAACAGCTTTGTCACCATCTACAGGACAATAACTAATTTTAAGTTTTCCAGTCAGGGTTCAGAGCCCACCACAGCACTGAAACTGCACTAGTTAAAGTTACAAATTATGTGTTATTAGCTGCTGACGATGGACTGGTCTCAATCCTGGTTCTATTGGACCTCAGTGCAGCGTTTGACACCATCGACCACAACATTCTACTGCAGAGGTTAGAATGTGATGTAGGTGTCAGAGGCCCCGCCCTAATCTGGTTTAAATCCTCGGATAGGTACCAGTTTGTTAATGTAAACCAGAGCTCCTCACCCAGTTCTAAAGTAACCTACGGTGTGCCACAGGGTTCAGTACTCGGCCCAACTCTGTTTACTCTTTATACGCTACCGTCAGGTAACATTATTAGAAAGCATGGCATTGACTTCAACTGCTATGCAGATGACACATAGCTGTATTTATCAATGAAACTCGATCAGACCGATCAAGCAGATAGACTTGGATGACACTTCATTATCTGCTTCTTAACCCTGAAAAAAACGAGGTCATTGTACTAGGCCCTAAACATCTACGAGACGCTTTATCTGAGCAGATAGTCACACTGGACAATGTCAGTGTGGCCTCCAGCTCCATTGCAAGAAACCTTGGAGTCTTATTTGACCAAGAGCTCTCATTCAAAGCATACATAAATCAAGCCTGTAAAACAGCCTATTTCCATCCGCGTAATATAGCCAAAATCAGAAAAATCTTGCCTAAAAGCGATAATGAAAACTTGTCCATGCGTTTGTAACATCTAGATTAGACTACTGTAACTGCACCTTACGCCGGTGCTTGAGTCTCTTCACTGGCTCCCTGTTGAGTTTAGAATCAAATTCAAAATCCTCCCCCTGACTTGCAAAGCCATAAATGGCCTGGCCCCATCCTACCTCAAAGATGCTATAGTACCTTGTCATCCAAACAGAGCACTTCGCTCTCAAAATGCTGGACTTGGTGCTCTTGGTGGTCCCAAGAGTCTCTAAAAACATAGTAGGAGGTAGAGCGTTTAGCTACCAAGCTCCTCTGTTGTGGAATCAGCTTCCTGTCCATGTTAAAGAGGCCGACACAGTCTCTTCATTTAAGACCAGGCTTAAAGCGTTCCCCTTTGAAATGGTCAGGCCAGTTAGGAACAGAAATAAAAACCTACGGTTCCCAGCTATGCTGCCCTAGGAGCAACTATGCTGGGGGAAGTTTGGCAGCTTGAGCACTATCCTCTGCGTCTTACTGCTTTTCTATCAAACAATATTTAATTTGACTAGCAATTTCTTCATCTCTTTTCCTTCTTTTTCTCCCACTTCCCCGACGGGAGTGAAGCACATCGATGATCTCTGGATCCAGATGTTCCTCAACTGCCTGGAGGAATAGTCTGCCTGGAGAAACGGTCTCTACGCCATATGAACGGTTCTTCATCATCCTCGAAGAATTGGTTCTCCTCCTGAGTGGGTCCAGCTCCACCGTCTATCTGCAAATTGAGACGCGTCTGCCTGTCCGTCCGAGAGAGTCGGATCTCTCCTTCACTGTGGAACTTCTCCAGGTTTCTACTTTTAATAATAATGTCTAGCATAGACATTATTTCATGTATTTAAACAGACCCTTAAGAAGAAGCTGTCTGTTACAAAATAATGAAGAGAATTTTGGGTCCGGGTCAGGTTCTGACACTGGCATACATGTCTCGCAGTGCATAAAGACAAATGAACGTGCTGGATCTGCGTCTTGTCGCAGCGCTTCATTAAACCAAACCTGCCCATGTGCGCTGTCTGAAGGAGTTTTCTCTCAGGTTCGATCGCTGTTTCATAAACCCATTCAGAGGATCTTCTCTGTCATAGACACAAACTGATGCATATAGAATAATAGGTAGACTAAACAGCCTTTCTCCAGCTTCTGTTAAAATGTGATAATCTCTCTGAATACAATTATTTTAGGCTTAAAGATGTATTTGCTGACTATTTCCCGAATCAAACTATTTCCTGAACCAAACACTTCCTCAAACTCTCTTCACTTCCGCACCTCTCTACGAGTGTCGTCCTTTCCCTGTGTTTCCAGACTTTACAGAACTTACAGGAGGGTCTCACTTTGCGTGGAGATAAGCAAAATTCTGCGCTTAATGGAAGTTTCATAAATACCAAGAATGGCGCAGAGACCATTCTTGGTATTTATAAAGCAAGCAAGCTTTAAAAATGAGGCTCCTAAAGTTAAAGTCACTCAGTTTGCATTGCTTTGGTTTTGTCAAGTCAGAAGTTACTCCAAAACTCTAGCCTGCTAGAATCCATTTGAACTTACTCAGAGGAGAAGGCCCAGCGGCATTGAAGGATGGGTCGAATGCAAGAGACAGATTTCGCTACGGGGACAATAAAGTGTACCTTAACTTTAAGCGTATGTTAATATGTTGTAGTGAAACGAGTAGTCTGACCTGTCATGCACGTTAACATATTTAGCCTCAGAGTATTTAACCACAGAAAAACAGTATCAGTTCTGTGTTCATAAATCACTGTTTGGACATAACATGAAACACAACGTTGACACAGTTTTTGTTTATCTTTATTTTGAATATGACAGAACACAAAACAAAACATTTCAATAAAAAGCAGAATATAAAAGAAAAATATAAACATGTTGACAAGTTAAAAACCTGTTTAATCTTACCCTCGGCTCGTCTTCATCTGCCCATGTACCGTATATGCTGTTAGAACACAATCTGCCACTGTCATACTATTATATATCATTTTAATCACACAATTGGATACACTTTGGATAACATAAATATCATTGCTTTCAATATTACATTTAATTTTTTGTCATATTGGTTTGCATTGTTCATAGTTCAACAAGTTATTACGATGTAATTCTTTGTCTCTGTACTTTGTAAAAAACATTTGTTTCAAAATGGACTTTGGATTTGTGTGAGGTCATTTCCAGTTTCCACATTTCCTTTGTGTGGGCTTGCTTGGGTAACAGCCCTGTGAAAACATTAGCCGTGGTCACTTCCACCACTGTCCCAGCTCGGCCTGTTACGATAATGACTATATCGACTTAGCATTCGATAGGTAAAAACATGCACAACGACATTTTGAGACTCGATAAACGTGTGTGCGCGTTTGGCTGCACAAGCGGCATTCACGGACCAAAGGCTCAAAGACTGAGCCACGACTGCCACAGTCTACGGCGCACGTCACATCAGTTTACATGTTTTTTTCTCCACCACAAGGGTAATTACACATTAAACTGTTACATGAACAAGTGCAATAAAAGTTTTCTTCTCGATGTTCCAGCGACATAAAGTGAAAGGTAACAGCCTACTGAGTCAAACTATCAAAGCAACAATTTGAAAAACATCAATTATATGTAATCTGATCCAAATAATGTTCTCCGTCTTGTTTGGTGCGTTCTGAACTGTGGATCTTGATCCAGCCGGACTTGAACAGAAGAAAATTGACTCAACCCTTAATTTGGTTGGATTGCCTTCGTTCACTTCTGCCAAGAATCACAGAGCCCAGTGTGTGTCTGATGTTCTGAGTCGTTGCAAAAACAGAATTCTCCGTTTCACACAGCCCATGGCCATCTTTAACTTCAAATGAACATTAAAAAATGCAATACATATTGTTACACTGATACAAGGAGATATTATTGCTTAGAATTATTGCATCGGTAAAATGCTGGGCAAAATCATATTGCGATATTAGAAAAAATACAAATAAAAACTATCGTGACTGGCCCAGTCCCAGATGGATTTTTTGTCTTACGTTAAGTCTGTAATGGTTTTTTCCTGTTTAGGCTGGCATATAAACCACAAAAGTGGCATATTAACATGAGCCTTTGCATGTGCTTCATAGGTTTTTCCCCAGCATATTCTCATGTGTTCTGCCAGATTATGTGTCTGGGCAAAGATTTCTAACATATTGAAGAGCTGAAAGGTTTTTTGTCAGTGTGTGTTCTCATGTGTCGTGCAAAAGGACTCTTTTGGGCAAACATTTTATTACAGATTGAACAGCTGAAAGGTTTCTCGCCCGTGTGTACTCTCATGTGTTTTACAAGATAACCCTTCCAGGCAAATGTTTTATTGCAAATTGAACAGCCAAAAGGTTTATCATCTGTGTGTACTCTAATATGTTCAGCAAGATGACCCTTCCGGGCAAATGTTTTATTGCATATTGAACAGCTGAAAGGTTTATCATCTGCATGTCTTGTCATATGTTCTGCAAGATGACGCTTTTTGGCAAATGTCTTATAACATACTGAACAGCTAAAGGTTTCTTGTCTATGTGTATTTTCACGTGTTGTGCACGATAACCCTTCGAGACAAATGTTTTATTACAGATTGAACAGCTAAAAGGTTTCTCACCTGCATGTATTGTCATATGTTCTGCAAGATAACCCTTTTGGGCAAATGTTTTATTACATACTGAGCAGCTGAAAGGTTTCTTGTCTGTGTGTATTTTCATGTGTTGTGCAAGATAACCCTTCGAGGCAAATGCTCTATTACAGACTGAGCAGTTGAAAGGTTTCTCAACTGTATGTATTGTCATGTGCCTTGCAACGAGACACTTACGGGCAAAATTTTTCTTACAGATTGAACAGCTGAAAGGCTTCTCTCCTGTGTGTATTCTCTTATGATATAGGAGACCATGAGAACTAGCAAAGTCTTTCTTACAGATTGAACAGCTGAATGGTTTCTCTCCTGTGTGAACTCTAATGTGTCTTTGCAAATTCTGTTTAGTCCCAAATCTCTTTGTACAAACAGAGCACTGGTGTTTCTTCTTCTCAGCTTCTTCGGCTGCTGTTCCTGACATGGATCCATTGTTTACATTGGTCTCTGGAGCAGACTTGTATTTTGGGCATAAACCTGAGTTTTGTGCAGCTGTGCTTGTGTCTCTGATTTGGACTTGGTTGGAGTGTTCTCCATCAGCCTCTGTCTCCATCTGTGCAGCTGAACCTCTGAGTGGAGCTCTCCAGTCTTCATCACTGTCAGTGTCAGTGTCAGAAGAGTGCTCTGTGTCTCCCTCAGTCTCTGAGTGGAACTGTGGCTCTGAGCTGATGTCCTCTCCCTGTGTTTCCTCTGCTTTGGGCTCAATTAGTGTTTGTTGGAGAGAGGATTCTTCTGTCTTCACACAGATGGCACTGGACTCAGGGACGGAGCTGAAAAGAAATAAGTTTATAAGGGTTTCTACAGGGGTGGTCAAGTCAAATTTAAGGCTCATTATTTTGGTCATTTTTAAGAGGATTTTGTCAAAGACATACATTCAGAATGTATTAAAGAATTCCAGATCCAGGAGGACTCAGAAAAGTCAGAAAATTTACACTCTGAAAAGTTCCTGGAATCATCAAAGTCCGGGCTAAAGTATGATAAATAAAAACGACATAATCACATATTAGCCTGAAATACCATTGATAATTAGAGTTCAATTAAAAGGCTAAATCGCATTTATTTTCAGTGTTATTCACCGTGTCGTTCTTTGGTTTGTGCTTTGAAGATATGAAGAAATGGCACTACACAGCCTCACGGCTCTACAAATATATGAGGCTCTCTGAGTGCACAACAAACGACCACGCGACTTTTGGTTAGAGACTAGAGCGTGTCCCAGGCTAAACGGGCTAAACTAATGAAATGTCGCCCAACTGATTCTATTTGTGATCACGTCTACTGTCATCATTCCTCTCAACCAATCAACCTCTGCAACTGCAGCTCAAGTAAAACAGAAAAATCATGGCAGAAATCACATCTTAAGACCAGTTGAAGGCCTAAAATTATAACTTTTACATTCAAGACTTTCAGATCTTTCAATAAAAATGAAAAAACTTGCTTACGTCATGAATTAAATTCCAGCCTTTGACCATTTGCCAAATGTATGTACCCTCTCTCTTTATAGACATAACATAGACATGATATATTCGCAGGTTCTAAACTGCAGACCGCCGCATAGGGCCTGTCTGCGCGCGTTCAGCCGCGTTTAGATTCACTTCCTCATTAAACGAATTTCTCTTTGAATATTAGTCTGCTTATAATAAAACACACAGCATTTTGTAGCTTAAAATACAGAGACAACTGTCCACTGATGTCTTCTTCTACATGGGCCGCAGGGTTCAAAGCGTGGGAAAAAAGTAGCGGTTTAAAGTATGTGTATATATGTACACACACACACACACACACAAAGATTAAAAATACTTCTTAAAAATGGCCACAGGAGATTAACTTGATTTGGAAAATAAATAAAAATGTGTGAAAGTGTTTGAGACTCACATTTGCAGCTGCTCTTCCTCCTGTTTGATGCTCTGTTCTTCTGGCTCCTCTTTAATCAGTAGAGTCTCTGGGATTTCCTGTTTCAGATCAGGACCAGGACCAGGACTCAGAAACGTGAGCTGGACACCTGCAGGACACAAGGCAAGGCAAGGCAAGGAAAGTTTATTTGTAGAGCACAATTCGTACACAAGGCAATTCAAAGTGCTTCACACAACAGGAAAAAAATGCATTAAAATCACAAAGACATGGCAGAAATCTCAAAATAATAGTTCAAGACATAAAAGAGAAGAGTGCAAAGAAAAGCATTTCAGTCATATGCACAGCCAAACAAAACAGTTTTTAGAAGAAATAAATGCGTTAACTCCTTATGTAGACTCGTCCATTGGGCAGGAAGATTTGAATAAATAAAATCTAGATTTTTTTTTTGCACACTTTAACGAGTGTTTGCGTTTTTGTGTTTTTGCCATCTTGATTCAAAGGCCTTTGTCTTTCTATAAATCCTCTATATACCAAACTATTGTCTCAGTCTAGCTCATACTGAACTCCATTTAGGAGAGTGAACTTGATTTTGACTTTTAGGGCCGTATTTTGTACCTGGAGGTAGCGTTAACGGGAGCATTTTCCAGGGCGCTATTTTGCAATCTTGCTGACCTTAACGCTGGCGTGAAAAGGCTGGACTTGGCCACTGGAGGCTGGGGGTGGGATGGTGCCTGTCCATATATGGTGACAGTGTTGGATCCAAGTACTGATAACTGTGGCATTCAAAAGCACCTCCTGTTTGTGTGACGTTTGCTGTCATGGCCTCATATACAGGCAATGAAAGTGAGCAACAACATTGTTTGATTTCCCGTTTTCAATGTGTTCCCAAAATTGAAAAACGACATTTAAATAAATAAATAAAACTGAAATAAAATCTTTAAATGCCACCTCGGAGCGTTGTTTCTTTATGTAATTCACCTTTATTTTTATTCGTTTTATTTTTAACACTGGGATAAATTATATCAACTGAGCAGTCTGTGATAGTAATCTCCATAGCAACGGCGTGAAAACAGTTGTTGGGCATGCACATGCGACTGCATGAGTTGCTTGCAGCACCACACCATTACGCACAATTGTACCAGCTTTAAGCAGACTGGGACAAGGATTTTGGGTGAATGTGATGTGAATGTGTTTTGCAAATAGACTTTCCTCTCTGAGCTGAGCACGAGTCTGTACAGTCAAGTCTGGTCCAGACCGGGCAGTACCAGGTGACGAACACATGAGGTAGAGGTGTCCAGCAAAGAGCTGAGTGTGTAACGGTGCTGCACTGTTTACGTGTGGGGGAAAAATATCCACATAAAATGTGACTGTATTCATTATTATATAACTGATCATTTGTGTTATTTATGCCCATGAAGGTTGTTTATTAAGATTATCTCGTTCATATGGGGATTGTAACACGACTCCAGTGCACTAGTTTTGAAGTTTATTAGTTACGATTCTGGTCATTCACATAATGCACCAGACCACGCCCTCAAGTTGCTTCACTCTGCCTCATATTTTGGCAAAATCACGCCTCCCGTTTAGAATTCCACACCCTGCGCCGTCAGCAATTGCGTCGACTGCAAGATGTGACGAAATGAGCTGCGCCCACATTAACGCTAAGACCGGGGGCACAATACGGCCCTTAATATCACATCACGGTTCATTATAAATGAAAGGAAAACAGAGCTGAGAACATGCTTTTAAAAAGACACTGGAAAACTTGACTTGTGAGATGATTGACTATTAAGTATGCACCTATAAAGCACCCATTTATTAAATAGTTCTGTGTGAAAGTGAAACAAATAATGTATTAGATCAATGAACTGGCTTTTAATGTTTGTTCCATGTTTATTGAGATGCAAAATTAATACATTCATGAAGAGTTTTAATAGTGCCATTTTGACTCTGTAAATGAGATATAAAAATTGTTCTAAGGCCAAATATGTTTTCATTGGTTCAGAAAAATACTTTACATGAAAAAAAATAAGTTTTGACCCTCGATACAGACACGATTCAAATGTGAAAAGAGGCACAAGGATCTGCATTAACATAAATGCAAATAATCCCACTGTATTACAATGATTTATTTAATAGAAAACATTTCGGCGACATTAGTGGGCTGTGCTTTCACGGTAAAGGGGTGTGTCTGTGCAGTCTGAGTGAGGGGAGTGTGGTTCCAAATCCAAGCTCTGAGCGCTCTAATGAAGGAACCAGTGAAGACCTCACCCAGTGTTTATGGAAGACCCTCCTTCTTAGTCTCCATCTCACGCATTATTATGTTTGGGTAAATCTCATTCATGACTCACTTTGCATTGTCCTTATATGGTGAAATAGAGGCGTGGAGTGAGGCCGAGTCATGTGATTTCCGCTCCAGGTGTGAGCCGTGAGGAGGAAATTAGTTTTATAAATCTGAACAATTTTCTGTGTGTGAAGTTTGGGTTTCACATGCATCTTTAAATTGGATCTCAATCTTTTTAACAATGTGATTCATATTGACACAGAACAAATCAATTTGCTTTTCATTAAATTGATTATAGTACAGTTAATGTAAGTCTTCTACGTGGTACACCGTGACTCTGTCCATCAATGTGGCCCTCCTTGCCCTCCTTGCCCTCCTTGCCCTCCTTGCCCTCCTTGCCCTCCTTGCCCTCCTTGCCCTCCTTGCCCTCCTTGCCCTCCTTGCCCTCCTTGCCCTCCTTGCCCTCCTTGCCCTCCTTGCGGCCCCTGGGGCCATAATCTATTGCGTACATCCTTCGCACTGCGTTCTCCTGAAACGTGGTAAATATCATATTCACGGTGTGTAGTTTCCCATAGGCCCATAATAATAATAATAATGCATGTAAATTCAGGTTGTAGTTGAATAAATAACAAAAAATATAACAGCAGGCATAAGTGACGTTGTGCATTTGAACCTTATGGCCAATATTTTACAAAAAAGGCATCTTGAAAACAGCTGATTCTCATGTTAAGTTTCACGTTTGTTTTCCGCATATACGGCACAGCACAGCACATGCTTTTACTGCACGTTTAGGAGGAGGAGGATTATGGCAGATTGGATAATATTTTTTGGCTGAATTTTACACAGACTCTGTTTGGCTGCATCTTCTCACTGGATTTTAATCATGCGACATTTACTTGTGGTTTACACGTTTACCTGGACCGAGGAGGAGGGTGATTACGGCCAAGTGTTGATCCTGTCTGTTTTGGCTTCAACGCAGACAACAGACTGTGACGTGGATTTACGCACAGCACAAAGGCCTTATGTTTTCGAGTGGCTAAAAGGACAACTCTGTACCTTCAGTTCTTCTTTACCGGTAAACTGATACGCTGGGCTTAGTTTGGGTCAGTGTAGGCTTAGGTTAAACATTGTGCCGTTTGTGCAGAATGCTCAGTCATGCACGTCTGTGCTGTGTAGTTATTGACTCACTGACGAGATTCATTTAAAGCCAAGACAAAACTCCTCTCTGCTCGCGAGCGAGTCTGATGGTAGAACACGGGGAAAGTTTCCTTAAAGGGCAGAAGGTGTGAAAACATGCAATAGATCATCATTAACAGTAACTGTGACAGTGAAATTACACCAGACATGTGCGCGAAACTTCATTCAAATGTAAATTGCAGTTACTGAGTCACTTTAGCCCTTTTGTGGTTTTTGTGTTCATAGGGCAATATTGAAGTTACCGCAACAGCCCTACTTTTTATGTCACTTCTTCCATTTGCTTTCCCGTGCCGTCCAGTGTATTTTTTGACCTCTTTCCCAGTGTATTCCATAGTAAGTTTTAGAGTTTCCACCTGCAACCATTCTATTCTTTGAATTGTGGCAAAGATGGGACATTAAGAGGCAACAAATCATCATCTGTGCTGGCCAAATTTGATTTTGATTGTCGTCCACAGCCTTTTGTGCATACGAGTCAGGCTCACCCACACAGGCTGTTCATTCAGACAGCACAACGGCCCTACGTTTCACACACAAACTTGCTCAAGACCTTTCAGTATCTCAATAAAGTCTTTGTAGCATATGAAAGCCCTCTTTTAACAAGGTAAGCAGATTTCATACAGAACAAGGTGCCCTTACGGTGTCTCACACAGGCACAGCCAACATGCACTTCCAACTTGGGTGAACCTAGCGACATCTTGCTCCCTGGGGGCTTGGCTCCAGCTGGTTGATCCCATTTGGATTTCACAAACTTTTAACTCAGTCAGAGCAAGTCGATCAATAAATTACTTTTAATTAAGCAGTTGCATTTTATCCAGTTTAAAATGTTATCTCTGTCAATATATAACTGTATTGTAGGTTCAGAAAATATAAAATGTGCTTTTTTGTTAAAAGTGAATTATATTAGTATATATATTGCTCATCTTATCCACAATTTTTTTTTTTATGCCAATTATATGCAATTAACGAATTGCATCCACTATTTTATACTAAAAAAGATTCCCATTTACTTTAGCATTGTTTTAAAACATAATCCTAAATTGATCTAAAAGGTTTCGTCTGTGCCTCAACCTGACTGTAAATGTGAGCAGTGAAGAGAGGGGGCGCTCCAAACCAAATAATGGTCAAAGGTTTTTGTGGATGTCCCTTAATTATTAGTGGTAGAAGTCAGTCAGAGCTATATTTAGACGTTTTTCAGAACAAACATGCAGATAAGCTCTAATATATATATATAAAAACATGCAGATAGCCAATTAAGTTGAGGTTTTTTGAAAAATCAAAAAAAAAAAAAATACTAAATACCTAATATTACCTCAATATTGAATGAAACATGGTTATTTTCAGTACATTGCCATTTCCGGTGTATTTGTATCATAATCCTCAAACGGATCATAATATAGACGGACGAGCTGAGCCGTGATGAGACTCGGGCACTGCTGTCTATCAGATTGTCTGTTTAGAGTGGGCAAAACATCCTCATGGGCTTTGTGAGTGTGGGAATCCTGAAACTGTAAATCATGTTCTGTTGCCATGCAGCGAATAGAAGAGAAGGAGCTCGCTGACCTTGGAGTAAATGTTTTTTTCATACAAGTCCATGTTTTTCTCGTATGCAAAGCAAGTTGAAAAAGGTGTTCTGGCTTGTATTCAAGAATCTGACGGCGTCTGTTCATAACGGTGGAGGGCAGCATCGGGACTCGTAGCGTACAGCCTGCCGGAAAGAATTAGAAGAGCTGAGCCGTGGCTAGCTGGGCTAGCCGCTGATTAGCATCAAGCTCGGGCTGCGTATTCCCGTTCTCTTGAAGTCCGCACTTTTTGCCTTCTTGCGTATAGAGAAAGGGCCGAAGTCGGACACAAAACTACCCAGGGTGCACCAAACCACACCGATCAGATCTGTGCAGGTCTTGCTTATCCCGAACGCGCCTCACTCATTTTCAAAAGTGGGAGGGACGTTTCCTCCCCTTAATGAAAGGGTCAGACGCCCATGATTACGGCCTTTGTGCAGCCCAAACTATGCCCCCAATATTGAAAAAACTATTTTAAAGCAGCAAGGAGCAAGTTCTTGCGGGGGCGGCGTGACGCGGACGAGGACTGATCATTGCCGTTTGGTCGCTTGTTGCTCTCTGAAACTCGCTCGAGGGTTTTTTCCCTGCAGTACCAAAGGACTGGCCACAGGTCCAACTCACGACAGGTTTAAGCTAGCAATACCATATGCGTTTATTTGAATAGATCCATGAGTCCAACTCACGACAGACACGCGAGCATTACAGCAATCCATATATTTGAACAGATCCGTGGCTAGGATACAGAAGACTTCCATGTAGCACAGAAGACTGAGGCTAATAAACAAGACTCACCGTCTCTGTTCAGCACGACCCTCGGGCTCAGAGCTTTCAGAGCCGAGTCCAGCAGCTCCTGTTTCCTCTGGTTCTCCTGTTCAGAGTGACACAGTTCCTCCTCATTCTCCGCTGTCGTTCTTTCAGCAGCCGCAGTCAGCCACGCATTCACCAAAGTTCTCAGCGTTTGGTCTTTGGACATTTTCACAAAGGTTTTTGTGAGTGGCACGATGTTCGAAACAGGCTCCTAAAGGCGAAGAAGGTTCTTCTTCGTTTATATTCATAGCGGGCTACAAACCAGGGAAAGGGTTTTATGCCGCCACCTGCTGTATTCAAATGATACTACTGTACGATCGGCTGTTTATCAAGAAATCAGAAAAGGTTTGTTGCCATTGTCAATGGACAGGATTCAAAGACTAGGAACTTGCTTTGGCATTAAGGCGCAACATACAACAATGAATAATAATAATAGTTGCAAAATATATTTTTAAAAAGACAATGCATAAACATTTTTTATTTAAAAAAAAACACTTGGTCTGAATATACCGTACTTTTCGGGCTATACAGCGCTCCTGAATAAAAGCAGCTCCAACAAAATGTACAAAGAAACAAGAAATTGTACATACACACGTCGCATCTGTCAATAAGCCGCAGGTGCCCACGTTGTAACATGAGATATTTACATACTATATGTACGCCGGTTGTCTTTTGAACCAGGGCTCTGCGCCGGGTCTAATTAGACTAATTTCTCAGTGAATATGAGTTGGATTGTAATAAAACACAACATTTTGAAGCTTAACAAACAGAAAACACATCACAGCTGTCCCTACTGTCCCCTCTGTCCTTGATTACTCAGTGTCTGTGTCTTCCCATCTGGTTCATCTGCTCCTGAGCTTAAACTTAGTGAGTGAGTGTTACGTTGTAACATGAGATGTTTACACAAAAATACGGTCCATGGTAGTGATGCAAGAGTCAGGTCTGGCCAAGAAAGTCTCATTTCAATGCGGCAGGTTCTAAACTGCAGACCGCCATATATCGCATGTCCGCGCTCCACGTGTGTCTGCGTTTCGCCGCATCTAGATTCACTTCCCCATTAGACTAATTTCTCTGTGAATGTGAGTCTGATAGTAATAAAACACACAGCGTTTTGAAGCTTAAAATACACCACTATCCACTTCTTCTACAGCGTGTCTGTATGACTGCTTGCGCTTCCTGCTAGAGTCCCCCCGACAGGTTTAAAGCTAGCCGACAGGCAGTTAGCCAGTAAAAATCTTTAAATTAACCGCACCGTTGTATGGTGTAGGAAATAATTACGCTTTGTTATTTCCTGGCGGGTTCACGCATCGGGGAAGAGACAACCGGAGACGTCCGAGTTTAAATTTACAATAATTTATTCGCCCTAATACAAAGTTTCTAAGAAATGTGCTTACAGATCAATCTGGGTTCCTGTTCCTTTTTACCTGTACCACACACAAACTCATGTGCTTTACGTACAGAGGAACAAGAGACAAAGGAAATTCGACTACACAACAGTTTATATAGCACAGAGGGGTTGTTCCTCCTCCTTAGTGTGGAGGTCGAGTCCGCTGCTGGGCTTAGTCTGGTTACAATCCTGGTCTCGGTCCTTGGCCCTTATTTGGAGTTCTTATCTCTCTTCTGTTATCTCTGCTCCCAAGACCTGTGGAGGAGAGCATCTGCAGACACAGAAATACAAACACAACAGGGCCTTCACCCTATGCTAAACACACATCAGCTTAACTTATATAAACTATAAACTAACTTTATTATGCATTATCCTTCATTCCCTCTCTTGATCTCCACACGGAGATCACACAACCCTCATAACAGTATGTGCGAATAAAAACAATTGAATAATGGAAAGCAAAACATGTAAAAAATCTTTCAGGCATGGCTAGATTTTCAATCTACCCGACAGGATACTCGTGTCCACCCCGGAATGGTCTTTCATTTTTTTATTTAGGGTCCTCAGGCCGTCGATGGCTACAGTCAATTTTCTTCCGGCCCGGGGTATTATTAGGAATAAAAGTACAACATTGCTCACCAAAGAAACCACACTCCAGATTTCTCAGCCAAAAGCATGTCTAACGCAATCCTATTCTGGAATATCATTAGTGAGGTCGCCTTGAGCTGGTCATGTACAGCCTCAAAACCAGTCACGGTAAAATTACCCCATTTTTGAACATTGTAATGTACATAATTCATTCTATCCATATTTTTGTATAGACTTAATTTAGCATTCAATAAATTGTTGAACTGGTTCATATCAATGTAATCAGTTAATGATTCGTTATTTTGGCCACACCTATGTTCTAATAAAAATTGTTCTTCTTCTGTAAGAGTCATGGGGTCTCCTGATAACACTTTATAAACTGTGCGTCCTTTACATTTGTATGTTTTGAGTTTCCGTGACTGGGTCTGTGGCTCAGGCTGGTTTGGTTCATCCTGTGTTGGCCCCTTGGTTAAATTTACATGTATTAATTTGACCTCATTCAGTTTATGCTCCCATAACAAAAAGAGCTACAACAAAAATCACACTGCAGTATCCTACAAAAGCCCAAATAGCCCTCCCTCTCTTGCTCTGAGGGAACCTCAGAGTATACAGGGGGAACAACATTGCAGTTCCAAAAGCAGAAGTAGTAACGATTGTCAATAAGGAAATCAGAGAATATATGGCCTCAGCATGGAATAATGATACCACTTATGCGGACGCCCCTCAAGCTGCACTGCTCTGTTAGTGCGCGCTGTCACCAGATGGGGGCCAGTCCAACGTGGTTCCGACCACTTTCTGGAGAAGCGTTACAGATAAACGTGAGTCCAATTTTCCAAGACTGTTGGCTCCTCCTCCTGAGCAGTTTATACTGAATCTGTGAAGAGAAAGAAGAAGAAAAAGCATGCAACATTCTCCAATAATTGTGTAAGTTTTTTCGTGGCTGTGGAGTCTCCTGGAACGGTTGGATGGAGGAAGCCGGTCCTGGCATCAGGCGACCTGTTTTGAGTTCAAAAGGGGATAAGCCTGTCCTTCTGTTCACAGTTTGACGAACTGAAAGCAAGGCAAGTGGAAGAGCAGTAAGTCAATCAAGTGAGGTGTCAGCACAGATTTTAGCCAGTTTCTCCTTCAATGTCCGGTTCATTCTTTCCACTGAGCCCTGTGAAGAAGGATGATAAACACAACCAAACTTATGCTGGAGGCCCAGCGCAGCCTCCACCTGAGCTAAGTGTTTGCTGTTAAAGTGAGTACCATTGTCCGATCTGATGCGTGAGGGGAAACCATGTGCAGGAATATAGTGATTAACCAGGGCTTTTACCACAGATGTAGAGTCCTCTTTTTGCAGGGGTCAGCCTCCGGCCATCCAGAGAAGGTGTCGACCAGTACTAATAAAATAGCGCTTACCTTGCACAGGATGGAGCATATCAGTGAAGTCAATGACCACTTCGGCCTCGGGCCAGAGTGGGATGCAAAAGAAGGCGTTGGCTAAGTCAATCGTAGTGAACCAGGTACAGTCAGGTGGTATGCTGGTGAGCATACGGTGTGGGTCGGGTACGGGCAAAGTGGGAGTGATGGTGACGTCATTTACGGCTCGTAAGTCATGTGCCATTCGGTAGGAACACCTGTCAGCTTTAGTCAGAGGTCTCCAGCACTCCGGCAGACCACAGTCCAGTCAAAGTGTCCTCCATACCTTGGTCAGCCTCCCGGACCCAACGATACTGGGGCCGATACACGTGGGCCCCAGGAGAAACCTTTACTTCCACCGGTGGACAGACGAGCAGGACCCCACATCGAAGGGACCGGTTGACCACAGTTCAGTCGGTAATGTGGCGAGGAGGGCAGCTGCCTGTTCGTGGTCCGTGCACTCCCTCCCATGATGACGAGACACTGTAACATGCTCTAGAGTAGAAGAGTTAACAGTCTGTGACAGAGTAAGTCGATACATTTTTTCACTTTCGAATAATGCACCCCTGGGAGAGGGCCAGTCTCCCAGTCAGTAGTTCCCGTCCCTTTTTTTACCATTGATCCCAATTGTCTGTCCTCATGCCCTGCAGCCAATGCCAAAGAAAACGTGTGGGACGGAGGATGGAAACATGCAGTACAACGTCAATTGTTCGTGTGTTAACGTACAAGCTGCGGCTACGCCCTCTTCTCCTATGTAAATGAAATCAGATTTTGATGAACCACGTGTCGCCTGCTACTTTCTGAAACGCCTCCCAATATGTTTCATCACCGTCTCTATCATAAAACAATGTGCAGTGCAACGGGTCGGGGGGTGGAAAATAAGACATCAGGGACAGGATCCAGGGTTTTCCACACCAGGAACTCAGTTAGCACACCAGGGTTCTCGGGGCTTTCAGGTGTGAGCAGGGCCCAATAAATGTCTGCCATTGGTGTGGGCTTCGTGCCCTCTGCCATTAGCCATTGTCCACCATTGTCTCCACATCCTTCCAAAATCTGTCCATTAGGGAAGGTGACTGTCAGTCCTGAGGTAGAACATAAAATGCCAGCCCCGGTTTTCATAAGCACATCTCGGCCAAGGAGATTCACGGGTGTCTGTGGAGAATGAATGAAAGAGTGATAGAGTGTTTGTCCGGCCAGACACACCGGTAGGGGCACAGTCTTTTGCAGGGTTTGATTGTCCACCCCACCCCTGTTGCCAAGGGGGTGGGAAACTTAGCTGCTGTGGCCGGTTCCAGTTGCTCGACTGCTGCCAGCGTTGTGGAGGGCCGCCTCTGCCTCCTCCCCTTGGTCCGCCTCTCTGCGGGGGCGGGTAGTTTCGCTGTGCTGGGGGCTGTGGGCAGTCTCTATGCCAATGATCCAGCGCGCCACAGTTGTAACAACCCTCGTTCCCCAATCCCCCAGGTGGTCCCCGAGCCCCAGCGTTTACACCCCTTCCTCTGCCCCTCCCCCGAGACGTCTGCATCTGCCACATCATGCTCATTGCTTCCTTTCTTTTTCAGATTTTTGATTCTTTTAATCCCCCGTTTGCGGCCTTCCAGGCCTCTGCCAATTGTAATTTTAATAACTGTTCTTTGAGTTTTTCCATCTCTCCGTCCCCTGCCTGTTTCTTCTCAAGATGGGCCTTTAAGTGGTTCGCCAAATGTCACTTTTGAACCTTCCCTCGTCACAGGCCATTAAGTCCGGGTCGGTCCGTAACTGGGTCTGAACGTCCGAAGGCAGTCCCTCCAGGACCGCCGTGCGAAACATGACAGTCTCTGACAGTGAGGGGTGTGACCCAGGTACCCTACCAGTCTCGTCCATCCATTGCTGGACACATAGTGAATAGTAAGTGTGGGGGTTGGTGCGCTTGTTACTGGGTCGGGAAACAACTCGCCTATGTTGTGGAAAAATCACTTAAGATAGTGAAAGAGAAGTAAGGCAAGGTAGAACGAAGTTGTTTCGTTCAAAGGTGAATCTTTATTTTAGCCGTGCACAGCCAAAATGTCCCCCTACAGACAGAAGTTCTCTCCCTCCCGAACTGACTCTAGAACAAAGACAAGTCCAGCTTATAAAGCCAACAGTTTGCCTGTATGCACAGTACAAAGTCGTAAGAATGTAATGGATTTCACAGATGTTATTCCCCAGGTCATAGGTCATCATATCATTCACTCAGAGATGTCCCCATGCCTCGCCACAAGGGCGCCCAACCTAATCCTCCACACACATCAATTACTAATCACAACAAAGACTGTGTGTTTCACCAAAAGGGAGGCTCAACAGACCAGGCACAGGTCAAAGGTTACTGAGTTGACCATATGAACCCAAACATGCCTCCTAATAAACACATTTAACTTTAGCTTTGCATCAACCTAAGAACATGACATTTCCATTACACGTATAGCGGTGAATACAGCCTGTTGGCGATTCTGTAATGGTGTCGCATCTGGAACCTGCAGGGTGTCTGCATGTGTTCTCTACCGCTCGGCCCTCTGCTGGGGTCGCTGTCACCGCTAAAATTTGTCTCAAGTCTCCCATGCAGGGCACCTGTCCCGCCAGCACAGAAAGAAGCTTATTTAAGTATTTCCTGCCACCGCTCGACAGGCGTGGCAAGCGCTCAGCCAACAACACAACATCTTTAACGGGGAACGGGCGGTAAATCGCTCTACCTTGGCCAGTTGCCATCAGGGGAAGAGAGATTTTGGGTCCGAAGTTTTAGCAGATTCCTTCTCCTCACGTGTTAGTGAGCGCAAATGGCTCCTAAGTCCTGTGTTGTCAAGTCCGCGCCAGGTTTGTTACGTACCGGTAGTTTTACGTCCTCAAACTCGTCTTCGTCCTCTTCCTCATCTGTACCAGGAGTCAGTCTAAGTCGCAGGACCGTGGTTGTCCGTGTCATTCTGTCCGCTCGGGTCTCTGAAGTCAAAATGTTACTCACCCTTCTCAACGCATGTTGGGCTCTTTCTTCCTCCTCCGCACTCCGTCTTATCAGGTCTGAGAGTCCTTGCCTGTGATCACTCACCTCTTCCTCCATGCCTCATCTGGGGTGTCAAACTCATTTTGGGCCAGGTGCCGATTTTCGACGCTCAGGCTGGGTCTCGGGCCGAACAAAATATAATAAATCAACAATAAAAAACATAACAAATGTTATATAGCCTAGTAATAGTTCTACGTGGACACTGTTGCACAAATCTGCAGCAGGTCCATATTCATGCAGCAGCAGGAACAGGAACCTGGACTTGTGATATGATTCTGATATTAAATGTTTGTATCACAGACATGTTAATGTTGCTGCACAAACTCAATATGAGCTCACTATTTTTACAGTTTAAGCTTATTTTAGTGACAAATGATTCATGTGGTGAATCAAATGAGAGCTCACAGCAGCTTCACTCTGTCATGTTCAGACTTTATCACACTCTGACCTGTGTTTTTACCTGTGGCTCATGATCTGTCCAGGTTTTGCACTGGTTTGGATGTTTTCCTCAAAGTTGTCAGCAAAGAAGTTTGTTTTCTTGTTGTTAGCTTCACATTAGCGCCGCTTTTAGCACAGCTCTAACGTCCACAAAACCGCCTCTTTTCTTTATTCCTCGTGTTTCCCACGATCTGCCCTGGGGCAGAGCGCTACAGGTCATCGCTGCCGGTGTGTTCCATTTTAAACTTACTGCCATGAGTGTCGCTGGTCGCCGTCACCTCTCGCCTCCCGTGTGTCGAGCCAATAGCCTCACGCACACAGCCGCGCGGAGCAGGGGCCGCGGCTGCAAAGGATTGTGGGAATTGCAGTTCTAGCGACAAAAACGCGATATATCCATTGGAAATGAATAATTATAAACTAGAAATGTTCGTCGGGCCACATCTGTCCCTGCATCTGACCCTGGTAGCATGGGGTAAAGTGATGGGGCAGTGGGCGGTACTAGCATGTGTCGCGCGCGGAGTCTCAGCGGGCTCCTTTCCAGATAACACGNTGGCGATTCTGTA
The DNA here is from genome assembly GCA_015082035.1 of Chaenogobius annularis. Taxonomy (NCBI): domain Eukaryota; kingdom Metazoa; phylum Chordata; class Actinopteri; order Gobiiformes; family Gobiidae; genus Chaenogobius; species Chaenogobius annularis. Next base: position 222,727 of record BJKM01000757.1, read on the forward strand.
ATGGTGTTGCATCTGGAACCTGCAGGGTGTCTGCATGTGTTTCTACAGCTCGGCCCTCTGCTGGGGTCGCTGTCACCGCTAAAATTTGTCTCAAGTCTCCCATGCAGGGCACCTGTCCCGCCAGCACAGAAAGAAGCTTATTTAAGTATTTCCTGCCACCGCTCGACAGGCGTGGCAAGCGCTCAGCCAACAACAAAACATCTTTAACGGGGAACGGGCGGTAAATCGCTCTACCTTGGCCAGTTGCCATCAGGGGGAAGAGAGATTTTGGGTCCGAAGTTTTAGCAGATTCCTTCTCCTCACGTGTTAGTGAGCGCAAATGGCTCCTAAGTCCTGTGTTGTCAAGTCCGCGCCAGGTTTGTTACGTACCGTAGTTTTACGTCCTCAAACTCGTCTTCGTCCTCTTCCTCATCTGTACCAGGAGTCAGTCTAAGTCGCAGGACCGTGGTTCCGTGTCATTCTGTCCGCTCGGGGTCTCTGAAGTCAAAATGTTACTCACCCTTCTCAACGCATGTTGGGCTCTTTCTTCCTCCGCCGCACTCCGTCTTATCAGTCTGAGAGTCCTTGCCTGTGATCACTCACCTCTTCCTCCATGCCTCATCTGGGGTGTCAAACTCATTTTGGGCCAGGTGCCGATTTTCGACGCTCAGGCTGGGTCTCGGGCCGAACAAAATATAATAAATCAACAATAAAAAACATAACAAATGTATATATAGCCTAGTAATAGTTCTACGTGGACACTGTTGCACAAATCTGCAGCAGTCCATATTCATGCAGCAGCAGGAACAGGAACCTGGACTTGTGATATGATTCTGATATTAAATGTTTGTATCACAGACATGTTAATGTTGCTGCACAAACTCAATATGAGCTCACTATTTTTACAGTTTAAGCTTATTTTAGTGACAAATGATTCATGTGGTGAATCAAATGAGAGCTCACAGCAGCTTCACTCTGTCATGTTCATACTTTATTACACTCTGACCTGTGTTTTTACCTGTGGCTCATGATCTGTCCAGGTTTTGCACTGGTTTGGGATGTTTTCCTCAAAGTTGTCAGCAAAGAAGTTTGTTTCTTTGTTGTTAGCTTCACATTAGCGCCGCTTTTAGCACAGCTCTAACGTCCACAAAACCGCCTCTTTTCTTTATTCCTCGTGTTTCCCACGATCTGCCCTGGGCAGAGCGCTACAGGTCATCGCTGCCGGTGTTGTTCCATTTTAAACTTACTGCCATGAGTGTCGCTGGTCGCCGTCACCTCTCGCCTCCCGTGTGTCGAGCCAATAGCCTCACGCACACAGCCGCGCGGAGCAGGGCCCGCGCTGCAAAGGATTGTGGGGATTGCAGTTCTAGCGACAAAAACGCGATATATCCATTGGAAATGAATAATTATAAAACTAGAAATGTTCGTCGGGCCACATCTGTCCCTGCATCTGACCCTGGTAGCATGGGGTAAAGGTGATGGGCAGTGGGCGTACTAGCATGTGTCGCGCGCGGAGTCTCAGCGGGCTCCTTTCCAGATAACACGGCATGCTTACGTTTTTCCTTCCAACCTGCCGAGTTGACTTTTCCCTCTAACTCTTTTATCCGTTTACAATTAGCCTTGTCCCTCCGTTGTATACAAACAACTAACAACCTTCCAGTGTCCCGTCTTCTCCATGTTCATTCTCATCCACTGTTTTGTAACCTCCTCTTTGCCTTTTCTCTATCCTTTTTGTCCAAACTAGACAATATTTGTTTGCTCCATAACCAGGTACATTTCATGCCATTCATCATCCGTCAGTCCTGTCTCGTCCAAGTCTGTATGTCCTTTCACACCCCCTCCCCCCGTCGACCTATATTCCCCCATTCTCTATCAAATTCATGCTCCATTATGAGTTCAATTTAGGAGTATTAAAATTAAATCTAATTATCACTTTATGTAATTGATGTGAGGTGAGGTTTGTCTCTTGTTATTAGTCCCTATTCTAAGAAGTGCGCCGACTTCTTGACCTTTCGGGTCGTCCCTATTTACGCAGCTAAACTAATGTCTAAAAATTTCGAGGGACACGCCGGTCCCAGGAGTTCGCCGACTCCTTTCTGATTTCCTAATATTTTTCGGAGACACGCCGGTCTCCGGAGCACGACGGCTCAGTCCAAAACAAAACTAATGTAAAGTGTTCTAAACTAACGCGCCGTAGATTCGTTATGGAGATACGCCGATCTCCGACTATCTCGTTTTTTGACCACTTATAGTGGCCGAGGCTTCAACGATCTTAAAACCACCACGTTTTTCTTGACCGTTCGACGACGGCCGAGGCTTCAACGATCTCAAACCTCCTGTTTTCTGGGGAGTCTATCCCCCCACGGGCCCACAGTTAAACCGAGTAATGTCTCTATACGTCTATAGATACGTCAACCACGACAGACTATTATACCATCCATTCCATACATTTATTTGGAGCAACTTAATTCCACAACAATGATTTCTCCCTTTTTAACACTCTCCAATATGCAGAATTCGAAATTATCAACAGGTTTCTGCTTACCTTTTATTATAGGGGCCCCAGAGAAATCATTTCCGTGGAAAATAGTCCCCCCGACAATACGCCGATTGTCTACTTTTTCCTTGTTCCTGTATCACGTCTTTCCGTCCGTACGACAATACGCCGAATGTCTACGTTTTCCTTTCCGTAACTCCCCCGACTCACGGTCGGGGTCACCAGAAACTGTAGGAAATAATTACGCTTTGTTATTTCCTGGCGGGTTCACGCATCGGGGAAGAGACAACCGGAGACGTCCGAGTTTAAATTTACAATAATTTTATTCGCCCTAATACAAAGTTTCTAAGAAATGTGCTTACAGATCGATCTGGGTTCCTGTTCCTTTTTACCTGTACCACACACAACTCATGTGCTTTACGTACAGAGGAACAAGAGACAAAGGAAATTAGACTACACAACAGTTTATATAGCACAGAGGGGGTTGTTCCTCCTCCTTAGTGTGGAGGTCGAGTCCGCTGCTGGGCTTAGTCTGGTTACAATCCTGGTCTCGGTCCTTGGCCCTTATTTGGAGTTCTTATCTCTCTTCTGTTATCTCTGCTCCCAAGACCTGTGGAGGAGAGCATCTGCAGACACAGAAATACAAACACAACAGGGCCTTCACCCTGTGCTAAACACACATCAGCTTAACTTATATAAACTATAAACTAACTTTATTATGCATTATCCTTCAAAACGTAGAGCCTGGATTAGATGGAACTCTGGACATACAGCTCCACGTAATGCGGGGCTTTGACCAGTTGACGTTTATACATAACATTAGCATTAACCTAACTAGCCTGGCAACTACTGATTGTTTTGCTGTTCGATTAATCCAGCCATTATTCTTTGGCTTCAGGCATCAGTTAGTTGCTTATATTAGAAAAGGCCCATGATGAATATATTTTTACTAAATTTGACCCTGAAAAAGATTGTTGTTGTGTTGCTTTTAATGGCGGTTGGCAGCCAACTGAAAAGGTGCCGCCTACTGTAGTTGTACGTCTTCAAAGTATGTGTTTTACGATACGATACGAGAGAGACGTTGTTTAATCAGAAACACAGCTCTCTCAGAACTATTGTGGAGTCTGTATTGTCCAGATAACATGCTTTGATTGTTTGACGTAAATGTCAATTCATTTAGTCATCTATGAACGAGTTTTAGCCCTAAATCTAACATGAACCGTAGAATGTTTTGTGCTGCTGTGGCATACACCACACTTTGGAAACAATTAGAAAAAGTAATGGTCAGAAGATTTGCCAGTGTGAACCTGAGCTAAAAGCAGTTGCCCCGGCTGCACCACACTTTACCTTGTATCTGAGAGTTAAAGTGTGTTAACTGTGTGATACTGTTAACTGGGAATAAAAAAATCGAACAATGATGATCCAATATAATGTGTCCTGTTATAGGCCAGGTGTTGGACAACAGGACTCAGTCTCCATGGAGACTGTCTCTGCTGGTGGACCTGTTCTGGGGCGCAGTCGAGTTCTTCAGCCTCTTGTAAGTACAGCACAGCCTCTGTAGTAACGGAGAGGCCGAGAAGGCTTGTATTACTAAAACCACATGTTTGTGTCTCCAGTTTTAAGACGATCATCGATCCAGATATTTCCAAGCATGGGACAAGTGCCACGTCCCGGTTCAGTGACGGCAGAGGGTGAGATTTGGCTAAATGCCTTTTATAAATGTAGTATATTTGAGGAGGTATTTTGGAACATATTTGGCTGTTAAGTTATCCAATACTGTAGAGTTCGGGATCAAACGTATAAAATTAGTATTATTAGTACCATCAGTCTTGTTTGTGTGCAAGTGCTAAACGCTCCAAAAGCAAAACAATATCAAAAGTAAACCAAAGAGAACAGTACGATCAGCTGCTGGGTCACTACTGGTAAATACATTTATAACTGAGAATACTTTTGAACGAACACTACGTTTAGTATACACTGCCTCTTTGAATAGATTTGTACAGTTTGTACAGTAAAGCGCTTGTTTGTTTCCCATGCAGCCCCCCGGGACCCCCTGGTGGCCGGAGGAGGATGGGCAGAATAACTCACGGAGGAGGTCCCAATTCTCCACCAATGGGAGGAGAGGAGATGAGGAAGGTAGAACTGAATATACATTTATCTAACATCTACGATAAAGCCTGATCAAGTAAACATTTGGGAAAATCGTATTGTTAGTGACAACTCAGCAGTTTTTGTGTTGGAATATGTCACACAAACATGTTTGGCAGTTCTTCAGCACTTTTCTTTCCTAAAGCAAAGCGATTAAAATAACTTTAGTTAGATTTAAAGGTGCATTATGTAAGGATGAGCCACCTGCTTGTCTCCATGGAGAAAAAGTGACATAGTGCACCTTTTAAGTGTAGAGGTTTTACAATGCAGTTGTATTCAAATAGTTTCTATGACATTATCACTATCACTAGAGATATTATTGCTGGACATTTTTACTCTTTGAGCATATGACATTTACAATAAACCACTTCATTTGAATCCATAACAGCCTTCTTGAAGTCTGCGTTATGACTCATGTTGTGTGTCTGGAGTAAATGTGTAGTGTTTCACGTGTGCACGTGTGCCCGTCCTCTGCAGGTAAACGCCTGCACTGAGTGTAGGCGTGAGGTCCGGCAGCTGACTGTCCAGTGCTGACCTCTCTCTCCAGCTGCTTCTGTGTCCTGCAGTTTATGAAGCTTCCCCGGGAACTCCTCAAGCCAGGGTCCGGGCCGGCCGATCCGCAGCTCCTCCCCCTCCCCCCTCAACATTCTGTTCCGCTTGTTATTATGACGATTGTTTGCCATAGTTTTATCTTTTTGTTTCAATAAAAAATATGTGCTGTTAAAATGTGATCATTTCTTTTCTTTTTGAGTGAAATAAGCAAAACATTAGTACTAGTTGCTAAATAATTTACATAATTAAGGCTGGGTGACATGACAAAACACAAACCAGATTTAGACTTTTGAATCATTGCCAATTAACAGTCAGTCAAATTTCTTCCAGCGTCTTCAATCAAACCACATGCTTTTGTAGATCTCTCCATTCAAAAGAACCAAGCTGATCACTGACATTTTAAAAATAACACAATATTGACCTTGATTGGCATTTGCTTAGTTGCACAGCATTAAAATGTATGAAGTACAAAAGTATGAAAGTTGAAACACAATTAACAGTACATTTCTTGGGAAGAACTAAATGTCTTCCAAATGAGTCCACATCAAACTAGAGCATAATATTACCATTCATACCACTGAAGATATTATGTAAAAAGTTTTATTCCTACATTTGTACACATTATTTACAGAGAGTCTTCCAGCTCACAAACTCCACGTCACCAGACAAAGGCAGCCCTCTCGCGCAGCATTCGGACCCCAAAGCGCCTCCACTCAGCCTGGTGGATCCACATCTCCTGAGTGGTGTCCAGACAGGCCAGCACTGCCCCACCTTTCCACGAGATCAGACGAGGGTCCATGTCCTGCAGACACGAAGGTTTCAATGGCCAAAACACGCCCACGACATGTGAATCAAACTACATACTACTCCAAAGGCCTGTCGCTAGAACCAGATGTGTAGAGAGCCAAAGTGTTTTTGGAAACAGAGATGGCCAAAGTGGTCCAAAAGCAATAAATGTTTCTGGGATATTTGCCCATATCCTGTGAGGATTCCAGAAACAAAGACCAAAGGATTTTAACAGAGAAAATGCAACAATACATGATACTGTAGTGTTTTTTGGAATGTACTGACATATTTACAGGCACTAAGGTTGTCCAAAAAAGATCTAACCAAGGTACTATTTGATACTGAAAGTAGCATCAAAACGTGTTACTCAATACATAAGAAAAATCCACATAACTATGACCTTAGTATCGCATATTTTCGATGAGAGAAGATTCTAAAGTCTAAATCTGGATACAGTCTCACTCTTGTAGAACAGAACAGACTTGTGCACCTTGGGTCTGGTGATGACGTCCACAGAGTTCCAGCAGGCGTCTGAAGGAGGGAGGCATTTTGTTGATGATCCGGTGCAGCAGAAACTCCTGTGCTCCGCGAACATCAGGCCTCCGCCCACCACCAGGATGGAGCTGTACATCTTACGCTTGGTCTCGTCTGACGCTGGAAAACAAGCGCTTGCACATTTAATCTAATCTGACCGACTTTCAACAAGTATTCTGATACATGCGCCCGGCGCCTTCTGTTGCTGTGGAAAAAGCCGAAAACTCCTCCACTTAAAATGACTAAGACTGCAGTGTGTGAGAGGAGGAGGGTCCATGGTGGGAGGGAAGCTGTGACTGAGCAATGGGGTCATTTTTGTACACACACGTCTACAAGTGTTAGTTTTAAGAAGTTTGTACTTCTTACTTTTTAAAAGATATATACCAGTTAAGTAACCAGTAAGATTTGTTATTTGGCTCCTCAAAAGCTAAACTATTGGTCCCATCAGTAACTAATTAAACGTTCTTGTGCAAATCTGCTGCTCTCATGATAAGAGCGAGTAAACCCCTAAATGCAGTCATGTTCAGTGAAAGAGCTCAAATCTCGTTTGTCCCGCTCCACAGCAGGCGACGTCAGGTGTTGAAGGCAGCAGCTTTTGACCAGAGTTTTAGAGTTCTTTTCCTGATTTGCGCGAGCGTTCATGGTCCATTTTTCCACTCGTAAACATTTCGGAGTCCAAACCTGCTTAAAGAACATATATTATTATTGAACCCTGTTTTAACATCGTTCCTCGTCACAAACGCAGCAGGAGCACATGCAGCTTCTTTCACTCCCGTTTGAGGGGTCCTGGTCAGGAAGTCCTCTCCCGCCGAGCCTCAGAAACACTCTGGATCTTCCACTCCTGTCACGGGCCTCTCGGGTCAGAGTCTGATGATCCAGACGATCGCAACTGAATCTGTTTCTACAATCGTTCTCATCAACTGTGTGTAATTCCCTCTGCAGCCAGTAGACGGCGCCAAAACTCAGTTAGTCCCATGGGAAACAGCAGAGATCCAAATGTAATAATGTAATGTTGTAATGTTGTTTTTTTTTAACTCGTGTTTAAAGGCTGAAAACGATTCAAATAAAGCGTGACGTTTGTTCTTTAAAAACGATGACGATTGTTTTTTTATTTCCTTTATTATTATTATCTTTATTGCAGTTCAGATTTTGTGTTTTTAGGTCGGTGCGGGAGACGCCTGGACAAACTCGTCTTGCCAGTGTCTTGTTGTCCCTCTTTAGCTTCTCTGTTGAATGGTTATTGGACCATCTTTATGACTCATCCGCGGCCCATAAAGAGTCCGTAAAGTCTTTGTCTTTGTCCGCGCCGAGTCCGTTAACCCGTCGTAGCCCATCTGTAACCGCGCTCAAATCCCTTCTTCCCCGCTGAATGTCCCTCCCAGGCGTGGCGCTCCACAAACCCGTCCCGTCCTCTTTGTTTTGGGGGACAAACGGGCCCAAACGGACGCGCTCCTCTTGTGTCGGGCCATTGTGCGGCGCGTGGCTTTTGTGTTGGGTGAAGGAGGATCAGGTGACGGCCCGAAGTGACGGCCCGAAGTGACGGCCCAAAGTGACGGCGCGAGATTCAAAACACGCACCTGTAAATAATGTGCTCAAATGACTCACCAAGTTTGAGTCGCCGTGGAAATGTTTGGCCGTTGCTATGGCACTGAACGCATCATGTCGCAGATAAACCTCCATCGACCCCAAAAACATGCTCCAGGTAAAATCCTCCAGCTGCGGTGGTCCTGACCAAGACCGGCACAACGATCTGGAGATGGGTCCCCAGTGCCATTGAAGGGTGGGTCAAATGCAGAGGGCAATAAAGTGAACTTTAACCTTTATCTTCACTTTGTGCCAGTTTTTGTTTCATGTGGATCGGCTTTTTCAGCTCAGTTTTAAACTAGAGAGAGTCTAGAGCAGGACTATTCAATGTAAGGCCCGGGGGCCAAATCAAGTCCTCCAAGCGATTTAATCCGGACCACAACCCATCTTCTAATTATTATTATTATTATTATTTTTATGTTTACCTGTTTAATTTGTGGGTTAGCACGAGTTTTAGACCTGGTTTGGTCTTGGTTTAGTCCATGTTTAATTCTGCTTTAGACCTGTTTTGACTCTTGGTTAGTCCTGGTTCAGACCTGGATGGTACTAGTCTAGTCCTGGTGTAATCGTGTGTCGTGCACCGCGGCCCAGCAGCCTCGGCCAGCAGCCTCGGCCCCGCAGGCCTCGGCCAGCAGCCTCGGCCAGAATGTTGTGATGTCACGTGAACAAAGCCCATTAAAGCACGTGACAATGACAACACTGTCCTTTCGCCGTCACAGAGCGCCCCCGTCTCGCCCCCCGTCTCGCCCCCCCCCGCTCCCTCTCGTGGGTATGGTATGTTCCAGTTTGTCTTTGCTCCAGGGCCCGTCTGCATTCACTGCTGCCGTTAAATGTGTCGGCGTTGAAAGTCAGGACCGTCAGCCCACGACACTGCCCACCTGCTGCACCCTTCCCCCTCCGCAGTCAGGCTCTGCTCCGCTTTAAACCTCATAGAAATCCACTTTGTCAGGAAATGTAAAGGTTTAACTCTGACTTATGTCATCGGCCCAGTTCAAAACCAGGCATATTTGTGCGTGGGCCGACTTAAAAGTTGGGCAAAACTAAGCTTTTCATTTGATTTCTCTGGGTGGGCACGCGTCAGACCTGTCGAGCACTTGGCAGACAGAGACATGCGTTCAATGGCCGACGCAATGCGCCTCTCAATGTTCAACCCGCGACTGAAATCAACAAGCCTGATTGCACGGTTCTGTCTGGGTTTAGCCTGAGACTGTGAAGAGGATGTGGCCGGGGACCAGACTGAGATCTTCTGACCACTGTTGTCGGGGTCCACAGCGGCTCAAACAACACACACGGACTGCAGCGCGTTAGTCCGCAGTTTGTCATCTCTGTTGATCTAAAACGACATCCAAACACAGGCTTAAATTAGACTTTATTTGTCATTTTTTTGCTTCCAGTCACCATTTTTCAACCTTTATTTGGTTCAAAATGCATTTTAAAGTCTTAATATGTTAAGTCGACTGATTAAAAAAACCAAACACTGATTATTCGACCGCTAAAATAAAGATTAGTTGCCGTCGCGTTCCAAACAGACAAGGCGTGTGATGCTGGCTGTCCTGGAACACTTTGAACATAAAACATCCTGGCGTTAGATCAATACCGCGCATGTCGGGTCCCGGTTTAGTCCTGGTCTAGTCCCGGGCCCAGAGGGACTGTGTGCTCTGTGATCCAGGTAATTCGGAGCTCATCCATCTCCCCCTTTTTCTGCCCCGTTTGTCCCTGTTCGTCCCCGTTTGCCTGGATGCCCGTGTCATGTGAACATATCGATCTGGATGTTCGCAGCTCGTCGCGACAACGCGTGCGACAGGCCCACGGCGGAACCAGAGGACACGGTCAACGACGGGGGGCTGCGCGCACTCACGTCACGCCAGCCCGGGACTAAACCTGGGACCGGCTCCTCCGGTGCCAGAGTCAGACTAAACCTGGACGGACCTCCTGCTGGTGCCAGAGTCAGGACTAAACATGGACCGGCCTCCTGCTGGTGCCAGAGTCAGGACTAAACCTGGACCGGCCTCCTGCTGGTGCCAGAGTCAGGACTAAACCTGGACCGGCCTCCTGCTGGTGCCAGAGTCAGGACTAAACCTGGACCGGCCTCCTGCTGGTGCCAGAGTCAGGACTAAACCTGGACCGGCCTCCTGCTGGTGCCAGAGTCAGGACTAAACACTGGACCGGCCTCCTGCTGGTGCCAGAGTCAGGACTAAACGGACCGGCCTCCTGCTGGTGCCAGAGTCAGGACTAAACCTGGACCGGCCTCCTGCTGGTGCCAGAGTCAGGACTAAACCTGGACCGACCTCCTGCTGGTGCCAGAGTCAGGACTAAACATGGACCGGCCTCCTGCTGGTGCCAGAGTCAGGACTGTTGCTGTGCCAATTTGATGACATCATTATAGGAAATTACCGGCACCCAGCAGCCACTGGTTCAAAACTCAGCTAATGTCAGAATTTTTTTTATCTGACAAATAAAAATAGATGAGAGCGACTTTATTTTGTTGAATTCATGTTTAAAGAGTCAAAAAAGTTGTTTGTTTTGTGTAAATTCTGCATAAACTTGAGCGAGTCCCTGTTGTGATGTCACTTCCTGTCATTTTCTACACATTTTTCCACATTTCTGCACAAACACCCGCTCGATCGGTGTCAAACTCTCATTCATCTGTACGACAGGTTTAAACACACCAAATACAGTCTAGACAATGGTCAAAACCTGGCCCACGCCCCTTTAAGTCCAGCCTTTGGCCGCCGCGCCGCGTCATCCCGCCCCCCACGTTCATCCCGCCCCCCGCGTTCATCCCGCCGCTCCTCCCGCACGTATAGATAAACGCCGCCCTCTCCCGGGCCGGGGCAGGTTTGTGGTTCGTGGTAGCAGCTCATTTCAAGCACAATTAAGCCGGAATGGAGAGGCGAGCGATCGATGCGTCCCGCGGTGATCGGGGGGCTGTCAGGGTGCGGCGATGGGACACATATGGAAATGCGCTCTTAAAAACCCACCGCGCCACGATTTACTGTCCCCGGACCCCGGTAACCACGCAAGAGCAGCCATTTTGTTTGAACCCCGAACTCTTTTTTCCGGCCCACAGGTTTTAGCCGCGTCTTCGTGTCGTTAAATGTTAGCGCTGACGTTATTGAACGTCGCCATTTTAACGATTATTCTCGACCACAGAGCAAACGACAGTGAAATCTTCCGTTTTCCGTCATTCTCGTGGTCTGAACGTGTGACCGTTCCTCAAGTCCGTGAGCGGCTTTTCCAAATTAAACTTTCCGACAGACAAAATGAAGCTAAACGTGACAAATACAATCAGATAAATAAAGTTATTCTGGTATCGCTTTAGCATCAGGCATCGATACAACGCGTTTTATACACATTTATTAATCATTGTCAAACAAACTAATTGAATAATCAGTCACTCGGGTTAGGATCAGGGTTAAGCTTAGGGCTAGTTAATGTGAATGATTCGTTTATTTCTGTTAATTCATTAGTTATTTATACATTCTTTGTAGATACGTTTTATGGTTAACGATCAATACATTTTTGTTCATGATTAGTTACTGTTAAACATTTGTCAATGATTAGTTAATGATAAACAAACATTCATAAATGCTTTGTGTTTGCTCCTTGTTCTAAACAGTTTATTTTTTATTTTTTTGACGATAAATTGAACTAAAAATATCAAATTTTGCTTCTAAAATTCTTATGATTTTTTTTTTTTTTTGGCTCTTACGATTATTTACTGAGACCTGAATAATCATGAGTATCGATTAACCCAATAATCTTGACATCCCTCATCAGGAGTTGTATATTTTGTTTCATGTAATCCAGTTTTCGAGGTACTCTTCTCACGCGCCTCACAAATCACTCCGTTTGAAAGTTGCTTCCTGTGCTGCAACTAACGATTATTTTGTTATTCAATTAGTCTCGTGATTATTCTTTTCAATTCATCATAAATTAATAAGATTAGCTGTATAGACCATTAAATATAGATTTTTAAAAATTATTATTATATTATTTTTTACCTAATTTGACCCAGATAAGGCTAAAGTAACGCTGCTTGTCTTGATCGAGTCTACTTTTTTTTTTCTGTTTAATCAGAAAACACAAATGTCATTCTGATGTAACTCTTGCTTTGTCGGTGCCATAAAACGCATTTTTATAGCACGTTTTGAAGCGTGCGCACGGTCCAGATAATCAATATTCGATTGCTAAATGACCTGACTCATTCTGTGTTCACGAACGCATGGGTCTATTAGTATTATTATATTATTATTATTGTTAGTATATTAGTATAAGCAGTTTTTTTTAAAAGCGTGTTTAAAAGCCAATAAAAGCCTCATTTGTCCACTTTAACGCTCCTTAACGAACCTTAACAAAGCATGAGCTAAGACTTAAAGTGCCCATGACGGGTTTTTACGATTTCCTAATTTTGACTTTATTTAGTGTATTTGTACCTGTTGTACACATAAATGATAGTTTTACATCGATCGAGCAGGTATTTGTGGAGGAAACGTTGAAAAATCTGTAGAAAATGAGAGGAAGTGACATCACAACAGGGACACTCATTCCAGACAAAGTTTACGCAGAATTTACACAAAAGAAATGTTTTTGACTCTCTAAACATGAATTCAACTAAATAAAGTCGCTCTCATATATACTGTGACATCACAGTTTTGGCCCAGTGGTTGCTGGGTAATTTCCTACTGTGATGTCATTAATTACAAACAGGAAGTGAAATAATAAACCTAAAAAAATTGCTATTCTGGGATAACATTTTTATTATTTTCGAGCAAAATTCTAGATATATTTCTCTTAACTGCATTTTAGTTCAATGAGGCGTCCGACCTGTAGGGGGCGCTTTAATTCATAATGAACAGATAGATTATTAAGAATTATTCAGATTTAGTAACTGGACTTGGGATAGTTTATTAATGAAATAGTTATTAGTTATTAAGCTTGAATAGAAGTCTTTAATCATGCTTTATTAAGTCTATATTAAGTGTAGGTATTTATTTATTTATTTATGATGTGGTTTTGAGCAAAGATTTGAGCAAAATATGTCATGAATCGTGAGTTTGAGGCTTTTTTTGTGAAACGATCAATGTCAATAATAAATAAATGCCTTTTTTTCACACAAAAATTGCATAAAATGTCCAAACTTTTCCTCAAATTCACACCAGCTCCATCAATTAGGCTTCCATATGTTGCCCCTGCTCATCGCCCCGAGCGCTTAAACACTCCCCCCCCCGCTGTTTTAGCACTGCCCCCTAGTGTTTGTTTAGCGGCCTGTTCTCCCATAATGGAATATAAATATGTGAATGGGCGTAATGCGGCCGTATTAGCCGGGATTTAATTTGCATGGCAGATTAGTTTAGCGTTGGTCGGGGGCAACGCCGCGGGGCTCGGCTCTTCATTAAACGCATCTACTCGCTTCGAATGCATTAAGCCAATCGAAGCCATACGTAATGCGAGCGTAAAGGCGGCTGCGGGACATATATGCGGGAGGGGGGAGGACCGAGCGGGAAGGGGGGCTGAAGGAAAAGACTAATGGGTGTTGAGTAAGTGGCGGGAAAACGTGTCATCTCAACTGATTTTCCCTTAAAACGAGACGGGAGTGACGTGCAAACTGAAGCTGTTTCTGGACACTTTGGAGGAGAAACAATAAACTGAGCTTCTTGTGAAGCTGAGACGCTGTGGTTTTGGCCTCTGATGTCTGATATACTCGAATTATTAAGTGGAAACAAATTATGCACAGAGGAACATCTATTTTGTTTAAGGTAAATATAAGCTAAGGTAAGCTAAGTGTAAGCTAAGTAAATATTAGCTAAAATTGGTATCTAAGAACTTGCTATTATTTTTATATTTTATTTAAAGTGCAGGTGGAATGACTTTAAAAGGCAGATTAAATTTTTGTGAATTTTCATTGAATTTTATTTTATTTCTTTCATTTTTTTTTTTTTAAATTGTATTCTTATATACAATTATATATTGTATATATAATATATATATATATATATATGATATATATTCTATTATAATTACTATTATTATTATTATTATTATTATTATAATATTTTTAATTATTATTTATTTATTTTTTTGTCCAGGTGAATAACTATAAAAGGCCTATAAAATGTTGTGAATTTTCTTTCTTTTTTTTTTAATTTAGATTTGATTGTATTATTATTATTGTAATTGTATTATTTATTATTATTATTATTTTTTATATTATATATATATATATATATATATTACTATATATAATTTATATATATATATATATATATATATAATATATTTATATATATAATTTGTTTTGTTTTATTTTATTTTTATTTTCAAAGATTAAATAGAAGACAAACACAACAGAACTAGAAAATAAAATATCAAAACAAACATCAACTGAACGGCAAAGAAATCAAGAAAATCACCGCATATTTAAGGAAAAAAATTTGTCCCGAGTCTTTTCAAATGTTTTTCCAGGTTTATTTGTTTTTAGTTGTGGATTTGAAGACAACAAACTAATAATCCCAATTCATCCCAGAATTGTTGATTTGACTCTTTTTTGTGACAGTTTCTTTAATAATCGGCGAACAAAAGGAAGAAATGCAGACGAATACAAACCTGGTGCAGATAATATTATATAAAATACGTCGAGTTATAAAGCATTTGCACAGTAATTGGCTAATAAATGTAACGAGGAAGAGCTGCTTGTTTACAGAAATGTCATCAAAAAGTACAACAAAGTAGATACGACTCGAAACACTGATACAGAAATAATGTTGTTCACGGACTTTTCGGCAATTCATAAATACATTTTTGGAGTTGCACTTATTATTCATGATTTGTTATTCATGAATCGATTGTTTTCTGATGTAAACGGCGTCGTAAACAAGACATTTCGCTGCGTTTTGCTTTTCAGCGCGATCGCAATCCCCTAAAATAACTTGTACTTCAGATTATACTTCTTGTCATATGTGCGTCTGTTATTTAGAAATACTTGAGAGTGTTGCAGTATTTCAGGTTTAGTCTGTTAAATGCTTTTTTTTTTACCTCCAAACTGTCACAAAGCACTCGTTGTATTCAAATACTGGCTCTATTTGGATCACAGATTTGTACTTGTACTAGAACCGCTTGGTTGTTGTAACCACGGTAATAATAACTCCGAGCTGACTTAAAGGAAAGGTTTTAGTTGATTTTCTGCCTTAAAAAGATGAGTCTAAGTCTTTTAGTGAACTCACTGACTCACTTTTTACGATTTAAATGACTAGAGATGGTTGTTTCGTTTGAGACTGCGAGCTGCGGTCGCAACATCGGCGGGACGAAGGATCTGGGCACTTGAACATCTCGTCACGTATGTCCTTCACCCCGCTTTAATCCAAACACGCGTTCACACACTCTTTCTGCAACACTAAACCCGGAATAATGGAGATTCAGGCTTTTACGCGCCGATGTTCGGAGGAAGCGGCGGGGGAGGGGGAAGAAAGGCGCTGGTTTTAGTCTTAAAGCCGTGGACCAGGACTAAGACCCGAGATCCGGATGCGCTGACCACAGGAAACACAGAAATAAGTCCATTCATCAGTAAAGTTTGGGATGTAAAACTCAAGACGGTTCAGCCGCATTTGGAGAGAGAGAGAACGGTGGCGACGACACGGGCGAGACATTAAATAAGACACAAAGGCCACAGGGGGGGGCTATAACGCCACGGGGGGGTTATCTTCAGCTCAAAAATCACAACTCGGGAGTCAAATGTGTCATTTTAGTTTTTAATGTTGGGTTGAATTTGAAAAATGAAAAATGAAGACTTTTGGGATTAAATGTGAGAATTTCGAGATGAAAATTGTGATTTTAAATGGAATTGTTCCAGATTGAAGCGACATGTTAACTATTTGAGTGAGTGGTGCTAACAAACTGTTCAGCACAGACTTTAGAAATCTGGTGGGTAACACATCGAGGCAGCATGTAGATGAACTCAGACTGGTGATGATCTCCTGGAAAGTTTTGTCAGTTACAGGTGCAAAGTGAGTCAGCTCTAAGTGTGTAGGTGGTTTGAGGGTTATTTTTTGCATTGTAGAACAATGCATGTTAATACAGAGAATAACATATTGTTAAAATCATGTATTGAATACAATATCTATCTATTATGACCCTCTCACTTAAGCTTTTACTTATACTGAAAATATAAAGGTCACCAGCTTCTGCTTGTCCCAATGGAGATGTTACTCCTTTGCTTCGAATGGTCCCCTTTGTGGAATTAACTTAACGTCTCTATCTACATTGAGACAAGCCGGTGACACCGCCATCCCAATTTACAGGTCACGTCTGTGGAGGGGTAAACTCACAGTAAGAAAAATGCATGTTTTGGAAGCGCTGGGCCATCTGCAGCCTGTCCGTCCATGGGAGCAGGATCTCACCTTCACAAACACAGTGAACCACATTTGCTAATTTCCTATGAACATTGTTTAATCTGCTTCTCTATTTCACTGTCAAGGCAAGGCAAGTTTATTTGTAGAGCACAATTTGTACACAAGGCAATTCAAAGTACTTCACATAACAGGGAAAAAATGCAGGTTGCCTTGTCACCGTTCAAGGCAACTGCTTTTTGTGATTTTGGGTATCAAATTATAAAATTATAGTATAAATTTTTATGTTTTCGAGGCATTTTCTTCAGCAATATACACTTACCATATAAACTTGCTCCGCAAGCAACAGCATGCCATGAAGACAATTAGGTTGTGGACCACAAGAAAAGTTTGAACTTGTCAAAGTGAAATGCATGCATTCTTCACAAGCCCTTGAATGTTGAATTTTTTATACTATGATAATAACCAGCGGTACTGTTTCATTTGCATGTTTATGTTATTTTATTTTTTTATTT
>BJKM01000758.1:0-55000 GCA_015082035.1 Chaenogobius annularis
TCTCCATTGAGAATGTTCAGAAGTGTGATTTCAACGTTCTATTTCCATGGAATCATACTTTAAGTCGAAGTTTTTCTTCACAATAATTGTAACTTTTAAATTTGTAACGCATCGACCTTTCACCTTTTCCTTACTTCAGATGCCAATCACTAACATCAAAGCACCAGCTGAAATCAAGAAACCAGCCTATCAGAATGTAGCAAAGGATAAAGGAACGCCCACTAGCAAGCCCTCCTCCAGCGTCCATAAACCAGACTCAAACGACCAAACCTCCAGTGTAAACCCAACTAAGAGCTTGGTTCAGAGTCTAGTCTCACCAAAGACACTCCTCAATGGAACAAAAGTATTGGAAGAGACACGTCGATCAATAAACACTTCACCGAACCTGTCTTTAATCGCCGTTAACATGCCTTCAGCCGGCTTCACGTTCAAAAGTGAGGGCTGCGTCCCATTTCCACCCCATTCACATCACATCATTTCTACAGCAGAAGGTCCTTTAGACGAGATCGAGGCAGAGAGCGAGGAGAGATGCGGTTCCTATGACGATGTCGTTTTGGGCACTGCGACCGAAGACATTTCAGAATTTGAATATTCCTCAGAAGAATCTGTCTATCTATCAAAATCAACCTCAAACAAAAATTCAGCAAGTGCAGATCGGGGAAAACGATTCGAAGCCCGGAATCGAGATGTGTTTTGCTGTGCCGAAAGCAGTTGGCAAACCCAGATCTAGCCATCGTCCGGCGAAAAAACAGTCAGACGTCTTCCAGCTTACTAAACAAATCTGAAGTACGTTTTAGGAATTTGCCCAAGCCACAAGTGTTGGTGCCAAATACACCGACGTTTCGCAAGCCAACGATGCGCTCTTTCACGGTTTATTCAAACGCAGAAGATGCCAGCTCCTCGACATCGCGATCTTCTATCTCCAAAAGCGTCCTGTCAGACGTGTCGGTCAACACCTCGCTGAGCAGGACTTGGAAGGGAGAAGGCCGGATCACCTCTCCACTGTGTGCGTGCGGCCGCAGAGCAAAAAGGCAGACGGTGTCGAACGGAGGGCCCAACCAAGGGAGAGCGTTCTTCTGTTGCCCCGGGAGACGGGCCGGGGCAGGGACGGAGCGCTGAGAGGGTGCGGGTTCTTTAAATGGGAGTCTGCAGTGATCAAGAGTAACTGTGTGGGGCCGGCGGCCGTGGGAAGCTCTGTTTCGTTGTGTCACATGAACACGACGGCAAACGCTCGGCAACACACCAGTTTGAGGAAGAGCTTTTGATGAAGAAAATAAAAATCATAAATAGTATAAATAAATAGGCAACATTATAGTGGGGTCCGTGGCAGTGGTGCAGAGTGACAGTGTTGCTGGTTCATCATGCCATTGTGCACTACAGGGAGGGCATCTGGTGTAAAACAGCAACAGATTTAATTTTAAAAAGTGACAAAATGATAAAGTTGTAACTTCTTGTAATGTCTTATTATTTTAGTGCATATTGTATTGTATGTGGCTGGCACTTTGCCTGAAACCATGAATTTATCAGCCACAGACGACAGGACAATGACGTGAACCATGTTGCATTTGACGTAGGTTTACTGATACAAGGTGTGTATATCCATCACAATATAACAGGGTTATAGTTGAACATTTAATGTAAAAAGTACCACTTTTGGTCATTTGGGGAAATTCAGTGGGAAACCTGTGGGCCTCCTGTGCAGTGTTGGGTAGCATTACTTTTAAAAGTAACTTGTTAAGTTACCTCGTTACTGCCCTGGAAAACAATCGTGTTGCGTCACTGCGCTACTTTGTTTAAAAGTAATACTCAATAACATTTACCTGTACTATCCGTTTTCCCTTTGTCTTGGCCCTGAAAACAAGCGTCCCTCCTCTCTCTAACGTAAACATCTCAACCTTTTCAAACATCTCCCTTACTCCTCCCTCTTCTCTCCAGTCCTCGACCTCGCCTCCTCTCCCTCTCTCTCCTCTCTCCCCTTCCCTCTCTCTCTCCCCCTCTCTCCTCTCTCTCTCTTCTCTCCCCCTCTCCCTCTCTCTCTCTCCTCTCTCCTCCTCTCTCTCTCCCTCTCCTCTTCTCCTCCCTCCCTCTCTCCCTCTCTCTCTCCCCCTCCTACTCTCTCTCCTCCTCTCCTCTCCTCCCCTCTCTCTTCTTCTCCCTCCTCCCTCTCTCTCTCTCTCTCCTCTCACCTCTCTCCCTCTCCTCTCTCTCTCCTCCTCCTCTCTCCTCCCCGCTCTCTCCTCCCTCTCCCTCCCCCCCCCCCCACACACACAGAGCAGAGTTCCCATGATGCCGAGCAGTTCGTTGTAATTCTGTCCACGTGCGCAGCTTTCCTTCTCTCTCTCTCCTCCCTCGTTCCCTCTCTTCAGCTCATCCCTCTTTTTCTCCCCTCTCCTCTTGACTAAACCAGACTAAATCAGATTAAACCGGGAATAAATTGGAAATAAAACCAGAATTATTCTCTCATATTTTGGGCCCGCAGGCTTTATTGGACAGGAAGACAGGTGAAATGGGGCTGAGAGAGGGAAAAGAATGCAGTAAATCATCAGAGTCGGGTGTGAACTCACAACTCTGCGGCGACTGCATTTGGAGCCCAGCGTATGTGCTGTGACTTAACCACTCCACCACCATTTCCTCCTTCGCTGTAAATGGCACAGACGCCTGGGCATTGAGGGGAAAGAGAGTGTATTTAATGGATGAGGACACTGATAATGACCGACTGAAACAGACCAAAACACAGCTCCGCCTAATTTGGAACTGCAGTTTTAAATAAAGGATTTATCTGAAAACAGCTGACATTCGTCACGACCGTTTCCCAAGACTGACCTCAGACCCACTGACCTCAGACCCACTGACATCAGACCCACTGACATGACCTCAGACCCACACCCAGACCCACTGACCTCAACCCGACCCACCTCAGACCCACTGACCTCAGACCCACTGACCTCAGACCCACTGACCTCAGACCCACTCAGACCCACCTCAGACCCACGACCTCAGACCCACTGACCTCAGACCCACTGACCCAACCTTACCTCAGACCCACTGACCTCAGACCCACTGACCCACTACCCAGACCCAGACCTCAGACCCACAGACCACAAGACCACGACCTGAACCCAGACCTCAGACCACAGACTCAGACCCACTGACCTCAGACCACTCAGACACACAGACCCACTGACCTCCAGACCCACTGACCTCAGAACCCACTGACCTCAGACCCACTGACTGACCCCAGAACCTCACTCAGACCCACAGACCTCAGACCCACTGACATGACCTCAGACCCAACTGACCTCAGACCCACTGACCTTCAGACCCACTGACCTCAGACCCACTGACACCCACTCGCCCACAGACGTCAGACCCACTGACCTCACCCCACAGACCTCAGACCCGCAGACTGACCTCAGACCCACTGACCTCAGACCCACTGACCTCAGACCCCACAGACCACTGACACCCACAGACAGACCCACAGACGTCAGAACCCACAGACCTCAGACCCACAGACCCACCCAACCCACTGACCTTGACAGACCCACTGACCTCAGACCCACTGACAGACCCACTGAGACCCACAACCCCAGACCCAGACCCACAAGACCCACAACCCAGACCCAACTGACCTCAGACCCACTGACCCCAGACCCACAACCTCAGACCCACAGACCTAGACCCACTGACCTCAGACCCACAGACATCAGACCCACAGACCTCAGACCCACTGACCTTGGTGTGATTGCCTGAATCCTGCTGTTGTGTCC
Organism: Chaenogobius annularis; assembly: GCA_015082035.1. NCBI lineage: Eukaryota > Metazoa > Chordata > Actinopteri > Gobiiformes > Gobiidae > Chaenogobius > Chaenogobius annularis. The sequence continues at coordinate 3,771 of BJKM01000758.1, forward strand.
TTGGGCATGACTCCGCCCGTTTGCGCCCTCTAGTGAGTGAATGGTTCCTTGATGTAGAAAAAGCTCAAATATATAAATGTGACATTTACCATTTTTTACACGAGTTACAAAATCCAAAGTTTTTAGACAATATTCTTACGTTTTAATGAATCAATTTGTGACAAATATCATTATTTCTGACAGAGGGGGTCCGTGGGTCCGGGGGTCTGGGGTCCCCTCCGTACAAACACGTTTTAAAGGGTGGATTCAGTGCTCTTATCATGGATCATGAATAAACAGTCTTTATTCCCCTCGGTGTAAAACACAAAGTGAAGTGTGAAACGTCTCACAGAGCTCCTTCATTCGCTCACCTGTGAGTGAGTGATGTTTATGTTCGATGCATGTGTTCATATGGAAGCACATGGATGTCATCATAAAGCATCAAACACACAAACAATCCAGTGCGTTCTGTCGTACACAAGCAGCGTTTTGCTGGTAGAAGCGGAGCAGGAATACTAGTAATGCTAGCAATACTAGCAATACTAGTCATACTAGTCATACTAGTAATACTAGCAATAGTGGTAATAGTAATAATAGTGATAGCTAATAGTAGTAATACTAGCAGTAATACTAGTAATAATAGTAGTACTAGTAATAATACTAGTAATACTACTGATAATAGTAATACTAGTAAGTAATAATAATAATAATACTATTAGTAATGACAGTACTAAGTAGTACTACTAGTAATAATACTAGTAACAGTACTAGTAAACTAGTAATCGAGTACTAGTAATAGTAGTAATATTAGTTCTAATATTATTATGAGTAAACTAGTTATAATAGTAAAATACTAGTAATAAAAGTATTAGCAGTCATTTGTTTGTCAGATTGCACATTTGCATTTGCTGAACGTGTCCTTCACACACACAATTCTGCCTGTTCTTTTTCCATCTGAGCTCCAGCTTAATTAGCCCTAATCAAGCCTAATTAAGATGGACCAAAGACTTTATGAATGAACAAACATTCAGGCTTAAGTATTGAAGGAGTTCACGTCAGATGAAGGGGTTAAATATTAGTTCTACCATGAGCATGTTTGATTATGTCTTCTCCAGTCTGTTTTTAGTGTTTGAGTTTCCTCACTTAAAGCTCTACGTTTCAGAGCTCGTGAGTCAAAGCTCCGCGTTTGTATTCCACATGTGCGCCGCGCCGCGCCCGCGCGGAGAAGAGCGCGCAGAGGCGAGGAGCGCGCACCGGGAGCCGGCCACACGGCCGAGGAGCCGCGGAGCAAACGGACACGCATCTGAGCGCTCCTGCACCGCGTCAGCACAGCCCACACACCGCGTCAGCACACCCGCACACGCCGCCACACGCCGCATACACGCCACGCACACGCGCGCACACGCGGCTTGCCGCTGAATCGAGGCGCGCGCCGGACAATATATTACCGAAAAAGAGTCGTGGATTATATTCCCTCGACCATTTACGTCTAAAAAACGATCATACGTTATGCAGACCTTACCTAAACTATTCATCACCGGACCCCGGGTTGAGACTGTTAAACCGGCTTAACAACTTGATCCGCACTTTGCCTCCTCCTGCGGCGCGCTCTGCTGGATGCCACGTCTGAAGAGAAACGTGCGGCGCGGACGCTGCTCCGCATGCGTCTTGACGTCCAGCTAAAACAGACCACGACGGGACGGAGAGAAGAGCGCTGGAGAGGTCCAAAATGTCGAGAAGCAAGTTTGTATCTCACGCGAGCGCGCTGCTAAAGACAGAACGCGTCACACCCACTACTATTTTCACACCACTTTATTCCCAATCAACAGACACGCGACGACTATCCCACGCGGCTCTTAGTTCATATGTTCATTCTTGTAGGATCAAGCAGGGTATATTAATCCTGCCCTGCCCCGCTCGCTGTGCGCTCTCTGGGGCGAGTTCTAAGCATGAAATCTATTCCGATACAAAACGCTATCAAAGAGACCAAGCCGTGCTTTAACGAGCCGCAGCCCTGAATGTCTGTAGCTGCGCAAATCTTCAGCTAAGAATCCCGCCTGCGCTGCCGCGCGAAAACGTGAGCTAGTGCTGCTCGTCCCAAAGCTCCCCTGGTCTCCTGCCTGCAACACATGCCCACGCTCTTAAGTAACAAAGCAGCATAGCGTGTATATACGAGAAGATAAACCAAGACTATGAAACGGTGCCATTTTGCACCAACAATATTCATATGAGTCTGACAAAGGCTGCAGTTACACATCTTCAAACTGATCACATATCTCTGAGCCACCCCTCTTCTCACGAGAACCTGTTTGTCTCATAGTCATAACTCGTCACACAGCAAAGATTAAGTAAATAAATTTTAACAACTTTCCTGCGCGTGTCCATTGTTCTTCAATATTGGAACAGATAGTGATGTAATCTCATCGTAATGAATAATACAACAATTAGATAAACTGCACAATATCCGTATATTGATAACATTTCAATGACGAAAAGTAAACAATAACCGATCCTATACAAAATCACTACAATTCTCCAAAACTCTCATACCAGAATTTTCGACCCTATGTACAACTGCAAGCACATTCACGCGAAAACATCTATACTCACACCACAAGAATTCTTTGAGTTGATTTATATCTAAACTTATGATCAGTGGTACTACTCTGGCGTCCAAAACTTGACTTCTAGGCTATGAACACTTTACAATATGTCTTCTCCAGGCGTATACTATCACACCAAAATAATCTCTAATTGTTATAATAATCTTGCATCACACATAAATATATCTATATACCTTATATATTGTTATGTTTTTCTGAACCTCACCGATCACATTCTTACAGACACCTTGTGTGTGTAGCGTAGAGTAAGATTAATAGGCTGTTTCCAAAAAGAGCGAAGAAGAAAAACAGCACAATTAAGAGAGACGCATAGTTTAGTATGACGAAGAAGGATGTGAATAATGATTCAGAAGATGCTCAGAGGATATATAGCGGTATAGCAAACGAAAGGAAGCAGCCTTTGAACACACACTACTCTACAGTTATCACTTGATGTCCCACAAAACTAAGTGCCAATTTCGCATCTCACTACATCACCTCTTATCGTAACGAGTGCGCATTCAACTGACAACATTCATTCTTGGAGTTGAAATAATGCACCACTTCCCTAGGTGATTGTGAAAACATTTAATCCCTTTTATTTAATTTACCAGACAGAGTTGATGTGAATTAAAATACCAATGTCTATTCATGTGGAATCGTCCACGTAAAGCAGATATGAAACCCAAAACCAGGTCAACAAAAATCTACATCTGACAGGTAAAAACTCCAGCTGTCAGATCACAAGACGTCCTGCTCGTGAAACTGAGCTCAGTTCTCTAAAAAAACAGACGAAAGTAGTCGTGTGAATGGATTTAGTATGTAACTCACTCTTGAGGATTTACACTCCCATGCTCACGATATATACACGCTAATAGTTAAAGCTGTTAGATATGTTGATCTTTAATAAATTCCAAAAGGTAGCACAAACATGCTGAACAGCATACCTTTCAGATGAAATTGTGTGTTTAACTGTCACCGAGCGGCAAACTTCTTCTGGGTTTGCAGAAAGTGTCAAGGAGAGTCAGTCTCGAAGCCCCAGAGATATAATCATGTTCTCGGCACTAAATCTAGCAACCATCGAAACGGCAAGACTAAACCCGATATATATCACCATGACAAACCTAAACAGACTCCGACAATATGAGAGTATCAACGAGCAACTGATTACACTCAGCGAAAAATAAATCCACAGCATGAAAACCATTTTCTCTATATCATGAAACGTTCTGACCGAATGGAAGTACGTTTGAGTGCGAACGTTTAGGTGTCCAGGAACCGTTATTGAGAGTCTCGCGAACGTTTATGCAACGTCTATGGAGAGCATTTAACACCATAAGAGATTGTTGTTTTCAGTTCTAGAATGTGAGGATGTCACACTCACAGATGGGGGGCAAGAGCCGGAATCTCCCATTGATTACATTGTAATTTGATATGAAATATCTAAAAGATAAATTGTTCAAATGTTTGATCTGGTAATTTCTATTGGTGATTTTTTTCTTTTTTTAGAACATAAAACAACATAAACACAACCGGGAAGGACCAGAGAGAAACAAAAATGAAATTAGAAAATAAGGAAGCGGTTCAAGCATATTAAATCCAAAATAGATGTCCATTGTCTATCAAATTTGTCCATCTTCAGATTGAGTCCAAAAGTATTTTCTTCCAGTTTGCGAATGTTGATTATGATGTCAGTCCTTAATCATCAGCACATTTTTTGTCATCCAACTATAATTACTTTTCAAGTTATTTAGCACATGTCGGGTGTAATCCCTCATTCGTCCAGGAGTGTTCCATTGTAGAAAAAGATTCAGTTGTAGTCATCTGGACTCTGTTTTAGAAAAAAACGATACTCATGACGACTCTCATCCAAGCGTCATTCTCGATCTGTGAAACAAGTCTGAGAACTCCTGTTTATATCCTACTCTGTGAAACACGTTAAGACAAAAACTGGTTCACCCTAAGGACAAGATGCCTACACAAAAACAGAGCAATGTAGTGTATTCTATCCAATGCAGTGAAGAAAGTTGTAAAGAGCGGTACATAGGGGAGACTAAACAGCCACTTCACAAGAGGCTTTATCAGCACAGAAGACATGCGAGTTCAGAACCCCAGAGCGCTGTGCATCTTCATCTCAAAGCCACAAACCACTCTATTGAAGACAGTGAGGTGGAGATTCTGAGCAGGGAGAAAAGATGGTTTGAAAGAGGAGTTAAGGAGGCCATCTTTGTTAAAAAAGAGAATCCTTCCTTAAATCGTAATGGAGGTTTAAGATTCAACCTTCCAGTTGTTTATAATGGTCTGCTGAAACCATGGAGACGCCCGAGCATTCGGATGCTAAATAGGCACTGAAGGTGAGGCAGCCAAATGCCAGGGAACAATAGAACAATAGGCCCATTCCAGTTAAGTTTCAATGGGCCATTAGCAGGAGGTCCCGCCCTGTGGGCAGGGTTTTCACAGAGTAGGATATAAACAGGAGTTCTCAGACTTGTTTCACAGATTGAGAATGACTCTTGGATGAGAGTCGAAACGTTTCGTTTTTTTTCTAAAACAGAGTCCAGATGACTACAACTGAATCTTTCTATACAATTATTTAGCACATGTCAAACGACTGGATCCACAACGACTAGTGGATCAAGTGTACAAAAAAACAATGTATTTGTAAAAATAAAACATTGAGTAAGCGAAAGGCACCATAGGCCAATTAAAAAGTAAACCAATAAAAGCATCATAATTTACTCGATTGACCCTCCACTGCTACCGTACCACAGTGTTGTTGTACAGACCAATCAGATGTAATAAAAGCTAGAGCGACTGTCACCGCGGTAACCTATAGTAACCAACAGCAAAGTTCCAGCAGCCATGTTGTGACTGTAAAAGTGCTTCAGCTCCACATTCAGAACCCATCCAAACTACTTGGTTTCAGCTTCCATTTATGCAACAGGACTTTTCCCCATTTAAAAGATCTCATATATATTTTTATATCATCTTATTCGCTATGGCAACCGTCCTAATATCTCTTAATTTTGACACCCATTTTGACACCCATGGGGAGCTGAGCTTTTAAATAACAATTTTACTTTTCTCTGTGCTTGAAATAAAAACCAGTGCAAATGTTTTAGGGTGAATATTCATGGTCATAATTCAGACAAAAATGTTCTGGTATAGATCATACATTGTTATGACTGCAAATATATCATTACATGCCAATTCAAAACCATTTGAAATACTTTGAAATGTTCTTACTTACATCAAGAAAATTCTGCATGGCATTAAAGCTGAGGTCAAACCGGAAGTAGGCATTTAAATGTGTCTTAAGTAGTTCCTAGCTCTCGCCAACCCTTTGGCGCGTCGTTAATATCCACAAACATTTATCATCAGGCTCGGCTTTAGAACAGCTTTTTCAGGCGGAAAAGTGAAACTCCCCAAGCACAGCCAATCAGAGCGCTGCATTCAGCTCGCTACTGTACACACATTTTAATTCATACAATATTGATTTAAATCAATCAATTATTTTATTTTATACATTTTCTTTTTGAATTTTGCTCTTCTTACAATCACAAGATGGCCGCCGCAGCTGCCAGGACAACAGACCCCGCGGTCTCTCTAGCTTCATTGTACGTCACCGGTACAAACCGTCCGTGCCCAAACCTCCAGCGCGCACGTGGAGCTTTCTCCCCGGACTACGCACACTTTTTCCGCGTTTCCCTCACATCCACCGCAACCCACACCGAGCCCTGTGCGCTTCACGTGCGAAGAACCGTGCAGAAACGCGCCGCAGTAGTCCGTGTGCTGTGCTAGCTCAACGGAAGCTTCGGACATGTCAGGCGGCGGCGGCGGGCAAAGCGAGTCCAGGAAGCGGGGCAAGAAGCAGCGCTACGGGGGAGGCCAGCAGGGCAAGCGCTGGCGGGGCTCCCGGGAGCTGGAGGTGGGCATGCAGGGTGTCCTCATCACCTGCAACATGAACGAGAGGAAGTGCACCAGCGAGGCCTTCAACCTGCTCGGAGAATACGCGGACAGGCTCTACGGCCCCGAGAAGGTCAGCTGCAGGCATGAGCAGGGTCTGTGCACTGGTACAAGGGTCCGATTCCAGAATGGACCCAAGAAAGTCGAATTTAATCTATTTCTAAGGATTCATTTAGGTCAGATGTAAATGCTAATGGTTTAAGTTCTATAACAGAAAACTACAATTTTGTATTTCCAGGGGAGAAATCTCGGTTGTCTAAGTTGATGTGATAATTCTTTAGATAAAAGAGGGGAAATATTTTGTGGTCAACACTGAAAGCTTTTGTCCAGTTAAACCTAAAATCCAGATTTGGTTAACTATATCAGAACAAAATTCAAAAGTGTCAGATTTTCAATTGATTTACACCATCAGGAAGGTCATGGTAACCAGAGTGTAATACGTTTGGAATAAGTCAATGATCCCAAAAAAACCAAGGGAGATACTCTGGTTTGAAGATTGTCATATTGAGGCCAAAGTATCCACACATTTCAGCCATAAAGCTGTGACCACTGCTGCTGCTGCGAGGGGGGCTGTCACCTGTGTGTACAACCACCACATGATGCTGATTGGCTGAAGCTGTAGCCAGTCAGTGTTACTGGTTTATCCATCTAACCACATAATATATTTTTCTGATATGTCAAAAAGTTATTGAAGGGGTTTCATTAAATGTTGCTATTCCAAATTATAAATGTATTAATTAAGGAGGAAACAGAGTCAGCAAACTAATATAATGTATTTATTTACACATTTGTGCATCAATATAAAATGAGTAAACAGGGTTTATGTATATCACAGTGTGTATTGAACAAATTAAAAGGCCTCTACTAAACAATATTGCGGCCACTAAAAACCATACTTGGCCTTAATCAATTTGAATGAGGTTTGTTGCATTAGATCACAAATCATCTGTAGTTTATGATTCTTAAAAACAAATTAGATGGACAAATGATTTTACCTGTATATTTTCAGCCTTTCCATGAAGTAAATGTTCAAAACTTTCTCCTACTTCTGTTATGCCGTGAATCATCATGGGAAGGTCACGTGGGCGTGACTTAGGTGGTGATTGACAGTTGAAGCACAAGTTCAATCGATGGTATTGGTTTGTATAGCAAGAGGAGCAATTTCTGTAAAAGTTGTCAAACGCAGTCCCGCGGAAGACGGTCACGGGCGGTGGTCACAGGACTGGATTGGCAGTGCGCCTCTAGCGGATTCTGATATACCTATATCATTCCACAAAACAGTGTCGTTTGGCCAAAATGTTTAATCTTTTATTCAAAACATTTTATACATACTGACAATAAAGGGTGCCTTTAACTTACTAAAAAAATACAAAATTAAAAAGTTTTTGTGAAGCCATTTGTGACAGGATGGTATTTTCTTTTTCTTTTTTTTTACTAAAATTGCCACAATTTATTGTATTGTCATCAAATTTGACCAAGTTAATACATTTTTGCACTAGAAATATATTTAAAATGCATTCAAAGTGGAAGAAAATGGAAAAATAAAGGTTTTCCAGAAACAAATGTGTGACAGGGTTGTAAAGTTACATTTCTTAGATATAAAACAACTAAAAACTGCAGTAAAATAAGTATGGCGGAATTTGAAGCAACAACAGTGTGGTTTTTATAGCCATATCATGATAAATTGTCAAGTGTGTAATCTGCCATTAAAATAATAAGGTAAATACTAGGTCCCGCCATGGATTATTTTTAATATTTCATACTCTGAGGCTAATCCTATTTTCTCCATTGTAAGTGCATAATGTTCCACTTTCCAGTTTTGCCCCCAGTGGCCTCCATTACAGAATTTAGAATCGTGTAGTAGTTACTTTCTAAATATCCCAATCCCCTGTCCTTTCTTTGTCCGCTGTGCCAGCTCCAATCCGCAGAGGGCAGCAGTGAGGAGGAGGATGAGGAGGAAGACGTGGAGGCGGCGCTGAAGAAGGAGGTGGAGCAGCTCAAAGTCGCTCAGGCCAAACAGCAGAGACGTTTTCAGGCCCTGGAGAGCGGCGCCAACAACGTCATCTTCATCAAGACGCACAACCTGGGTCAGACACCGCACAATGAGGAGCAGGGCAGCACCAAAACACAAAACAGTGTCAAAAATGGCAATTCTATTTATATGATTGATTTTAATTCGAGTTGGGTGATATATGGCCTATAACAGGGGTCAACAAACGTCTGAGGGCCCCGAGTTGGTCGATGGTCCAGTTCAATTAGTCTACATCAGGGGTCGGCAACCTTAAATGTTCAAAGAGCCATTTCGGACCAAAAAACAAATCTGTCTGGAGCCGCAAAAAAATTAAAAGCCTTATATAAGCCTTATATGAAGGGAACACGGGCTGTAAGTGTATATTAGCTATATTAGCCTACTATCAAAATGACTAAGCTACAAATAGATAATGAGCATTCCTGATTAAATGAGAGATGACGCACCACGTGACTACTCTGCTATACAATATTTGCTTTAAGTTTAACTTTCATTACAGTTTTAAGGTATTATGTTTTATTGCATTGATGAAAATGTTTCTGACGCTTTATTATCTCCGGGTTGCTACAAATCTAGCAGCAGTAGTGGCGTTTGGAGATGCAATCCACTTCTTAAATCTATCTTTGCGCGCCTGTAATTTCTCCAGCAGTGCTGAAATCGCACGATCCTTGAATCCTCTGTTCTCATCAGCAATCTTTCGGTCCGGTTTGTTTACAACAGTCACCTGCCCGGCGCCGCGCAGAAACGTGTGTCGCAGGTCTATGACACAAATCTTCGCTGACAGAAATGTTGAAATTTAATATTTATTATAAACATTTGTATAACGTTGGAAAATGTTAAGAATGTTTGCGTCATGTTTGTCGTCCTACAGAAACCATATTAAAACAACAAATATATCCCCCCATTTATTTTCATACGTTTTTGAAAAAGCTGCAGGGAGCCACTAGCAGGGCGCTAAAGAGGGAGGTTGCCGACCCCTCTAAATACTATTCAGAATCAGAAAAGGTTTATTGCCATTGTCAATGAACAAAATTCACAAACATAGGAACTTGTCTCGGCATTAAGGTGCAACATAAAACACTGATCAATAATAAAAACAACAACATATATTCAATCCAAAGGGCATGCATTAAGAGACAATTTAAAATTACTATAGTATAACATAAAAATAGGCATTGGCTCGCTCTACTTGAGTGCCTGTTTAGCATCAGAATGCCTCGGGCGTCTCCAGGGTTTCAGCAGACCATTATAAAACAACCGGAAGGTTGAATCTTAAACCTCCTTTAGAATTTAAGGAGGGATTCTCTTTTTTAACAAAGATTGCCTCCTTAACTCCTCTTTTCTGCACTCAAGGTGAATGCCAGGGAACAATAGGCCCATCCCAGTTAAGTTTCAATGGGCCATTATAAGGAGGTCCCGCCCTGTGGGCAGGGCTTTCACAGAGTAGGATATAAACAGTTCTCAGACTTGTTTCACAGATTGAGAATGACTCTTGGATGAGAGTTGAAACGTTTCGTTTTTTTCTAAAACAGAGTCCAGATGACTACAACTGAATCTCGTGTGTGTGTGTGTGTGGTGTGTGTGTGTGTGTGTGTGTGTGTGTGTGTGTGTGTGTGTGTGTGTTGTGTGTGTGTGTGTGTGTGTGTGTGTGTGTGTGTGTGTGTGTGTGTGTGTGTGTGTGTGTGTGTGTGTGTGTGTGTGTGTGTGTGTGTGGGTGTGTGTGGTGTGTGTGTGTGTGTGTGTGGAGGTGTGTGTGGAGGTGTGTGTGTGGAGGTGTGTGTGTGGAGGTGTGTGTGTGTGTGGTTGTGTGTGTGTGTGTGTGTGTGTGTGGAGGTGTGTGTGGAGTGTGTGTGTGAGTGGTGAGTGTGTGTGTGAGTGTGTGGAGGTGTGTGTGTGTGGTGTGTGGTGTGTGTGTGTGTGTGTGTGTGTGTGTGGAGGTGTGTGTGGTGTGTGGAGGTGTGTGTGTGTGTGGAGGTGTGTGTGTGTGTGGAGGTGTGTGTGTGTGTGGAGGTGTGTGTGTGTGTGGAGGGTGTGTGTGTGTGTGGAGGTGTGTGTGGAGGTGTGGTTGTGGTGGGGTTGGTGTGTGTGTGTGGAGGTGTGTGTGTGTGTGGAGGTGTGTGTGTGTGGTGGAGGTGTGTGTGTGTGTGTGGAGGTGTGTGGAGGTGTGGAGGTGTGTGGAGGTGTTGTGGAGGTGTGTGGAGGTGTGTGTGTGTGTGTGTGGTGTGTGAGTGTGTGTGTGTGTGTGTGTGTAGGTGTGTGTGTGTGTGTGTGTGTAGGTGTGTGTGTGTGGAGGTGTGTGTGAGGTGTGTGTGTGGAGTGTGTGTGTGTGGAGGTGTGTGTGTGGAGGATTTAACCTTCTACTCAACAGTTTTCCCTCCTGTGGCTGTAGTATTCTGTCATGTGTGAATCCTGAATTTAAACTTGTTCAGTCCTGCATGAGTCTCAGACTACAGACACCCTGAACGCATGAGTGTGCGTTTTCTATGTTAACCCTATGTAGAAGTGCATTAATGTGCCTTTTTGCTTGTCTTTAAATTCGAACATTGCAGTTGTGATCTAAACTCTGCAGATCCTGCGTTTTGTGCGAGCATGAATGAGAAGTCACCTTCGGTTTGGCGTCTTTAGTGGCTTGTAACTTCATGATTAATGTGTTTACAAACTGGTAGTCTCATGTTGCAGTCTCTACATGCCCAGCTCTCAAATAAAAAGGTTAGCTGAGTTTTTGGTGAAGCAGGATAGTTTGGATAGCTGTTGTATGTTTAGAACAGAGAGGCCCAAAGGACCCCAGGTTTGTGACTCCAGCTCTGAGATGATTGAACAAATTATTGATTTGAATGTAGCCTTCTCAAATGAAGTCTCCCATGGAGACATGCAGGTAGGAGAATCTTCTCCAGAAAAGTTTCATAGTGCATCTTTTAAGTTTATCCCCTATTGATCTTATTCCACCCACTTCTCCCTCTTTTCCCACGTGACCGGCACTTCGGTTAAATCGCATTTCGGTCCAGCGGGAACTCCGTTGGTTTAAATGGAGAACGAGAGAAAAGTCTCGCCGCTAAAATATGCAATGAAGTAGATTGGATTTGTGTAAAATGTCCAAAGTTCTCGTGACCAACAAGTCATCACTGCACGGCCTACGGGCCAAAAAATCCTAAAGGAAAAAAATAAAGAGCTGCAAAAATAAAGGTAGTTAAAGGTGCTGTACCTGATTGTTACTGCACACAGAGGTCTCATTTTGACCCTAAGAGCTGCTTTCTGTACTGGGGCAAAATTATGGCGGCCTCCGAGGGCCACATAAAATGAAGTAAAGCTTCATTGGTGATTTTAATACATACCAGCTTATTTACTACACTAATTGGTAAATGCTTTTATTAAAGCAACTTTTAACATGACTTGGTAAACGATGCAAATGAGTTCATATCAGCTAGCATGTCCACATTTACATTATTTGTTGTTGATGATGTGCAATGTTCCTTTTCAAATAAATAAATAAAAATACACCGTTTAACAAAAGGTTTATTAAAACATTTAAGTTTTTTTAAAGTTAATTTAGTAAAATAACTTACCACTGTTTTGTTTTTTTGAGTGCATGTCAGAAAGTCAAATCTGTTTTGCACCAGTGCAGATATATTGTAAAAGCATCTATTCAAGTGAAAATGAGACCACAGCGCTTTAAATGCATCTATTTATTGAACGGAAGTGTGGTGTTAGCATGCTAATGTTTGTTAGCTTTACCCGTGACGGCAAAACTTGCTCTGGGCTCAGAGACTCATGAAAAGGGCTCATAAACTCATCGAGGTGAAAATGTTGGATGTTCAGAATGCATTAGATAAGTGAGCGATTCATGTGGAGCTGTAAAGAGTTTAAAATGAACTAGATCTGTTTTTCACGTTTCAAAACAGTAAAAATAAGGCACAACTCCTTTTAATGCATTTACAAAACCTTTTAGGAAAACATTTAGCAAACTATTCGCTTCTCTGGTTAGCTTCAGCGATGCGCTTTTACATGGCTCTCCTGGTCCTCGTGGCCAAGTAAATAATAAAAGGGAACTTGTAAGAAGCTCTCTGATTTTGTTAGAGCAACTTGAAAACAATTAGAGAGCTCGTTACTAGTTCACTTTTATAATTTTCTTGACTTTAGCCACAAGGACTAGGAGTGCATGGGAAAACGCACTGTAACTTCAAAGACCCGAGAAAAGAACCAAAACAAAATCTAAATCAAGGACAAAATGATAAAAAATACTGATCACACAACGTTAAGTATTCCGTTTCTTGTGATGTAGATCTTGTAATATAATCTTATTCAGCTTTTATTGTGACGCTCTAGAATGGACACAGCAGAATGATCCGTTTGTTGAAATCTGATTGTTTGTTGTAGAATCGGACAAACTGGTGCACCACATCCTGTCTGACCTCCACACCACCAAGAAGAAGAAGTCTCGCGTGATCCTGCGAATGCTTCCGGTAAGTCCTCAACGTAGCACTCCTCCTTTGTGTACTCCCCGAAACAAAAAAAAAATCTTACTATTCTTACAAAATATAATAAAAACTAGATCAATAAATACCATAACAACAAAAGGAGATTGAGATTCACACAAAGGTCTGACAGAAAGATGACTAGCTGTGAGGAAAGCCCCTGACACTCTGGGGATGAGATGTTGAGCTCAACATTTAGTTTATTCTTCAGAAAAATTAGACTTAAATCTTGTTCTTAAGTGCACAGCCCTAGTCTTAAACCTCCGTACGTGTGCTTTGCAGGTGACTGGAACATGTAAGGCGTTCCAGGACGACATGGTGACGTTCCTGACCACATTCCTGGAGCCCTGGTTCAAAACGCCCAACGCCGCGTCCTACCAGATCGTCTTCAAAGCACGCAACAGCAGCCACAACAAAAGGGACGACATCATCAAGGCCGTGGCAGGTACAGATGGGACACCACACCACAGTAGGGTGTCTATGGATGGACAAACAGACTTGGGGTGTTCAATATTTAGTGGATAAAAAATCTAAATCTCACAAATTGGCGCTCTGTGTTGTTAAATGAATTGTATTTCAGAATCAGAATCAGAAAGGTTTATTGCCATTGTCAATGAACAAACTTCACAGACATAGGAACTTGTCTCGGCCTTAAGGTGCAACACAAAAACACTGAGCAATAATAAAACAACATATATTCAGTTTAAGGGACAATTTAAAATTACTATAGTATAAAATAAAAATAAAAAAAATAAATAGGCATTGCTATGTACACAAGTTATTTAAAGTTGTAGTGCAGAAAGTGACAGTGCAGTGAGTGATGAATAGTGTAGTTAAAAGTGGCAGGTGTTTTGAAGTGTTCATGAGTCCAACGGCAGAGGGAAAGAAACTATTCTTGTGGCGGGAGGTTCTGGTCCGGATGGACCGTAGCCTCCTGCCTGAGGGGAGTGGTTCAAATAGACCATGTCCAAGGGTGAGAAGGGTCAGCTGTGATTCGACCTGCTCGTCCCAGAGCCCTGGAGACGTACAGGTCCTGCAGAGATGGAAGTCACCTCAGCAGAACACACAATGCGCTGTAGTCTCTGTTTGTCCCTGGCTGTGGCTCCAGCAGATGGCGCTGTAGTCTCTGTTTGTCCCTGGCTGTGGCTCCAGCGTACCACACGGTGATGGAGGAGGTGAGGATGGACTCAATGATGGCCGTGTAGAACTGCACCATCATCTGCACTGGCAGCTTGGCTTTCCTCAGCTGCCGCAGAAAGTACATCCTCTGCTGGGCCTTCTTGATGAGGGAGCTGATGGAGGGCTCCCACTTGAGGTCCTGGGTGATGGTGGTGCCCAGGGAAGCGGAAGGAGTCCACGGTGGTGATGGGGGAGTCTGTCATGACGAGGGGGGGCTGGGGGGCTGTGGCTTTCCTGAAGTCCACGATCATCTCCACTGTCTTCTGGGCGTTGAACTCCAGGTTGTTACCGCTGAGCAGGACACCAGCCGGTCCATCTCCCTCCTGTAGTCAGACTCATCCCCGTCTGAGATGAGCCCGATGAGAGTGGTGTCGTCCGCAAACTTGATCAGTTTTACGGAGTCGTGGCTGGAGGTGCAGCAGTTTGTGTACAGGGAGAAGAGCAGAGGAGAAAGTACACAGCCCTGTGGAGCTCCTGTGCTGATAGTCCGAGTGTCTGAGACATTCTTCCCCTGCCGCACGCACTGCCTCCGATCCGACAGGAAGTCAGTGATCCACCTGCAGGTGGGGTCAGGCACGTTGAGCTAACGTTTCTAACTAACCTCTAATCATAAGAAAAGTGAACAGAGCCTCAGCTAAAAAGGCACAAGATTCCCACACTGGTTTAAACAGTCAGCGTGGTTTGAGCATAGATCCATGTGTTTGAGGCAGTGTGGTCCTCAGAGCACATGTGCAGACCTCTAAAAGAAGCTGATGTCCGCTCTGGTTCTAAAAGCTCATGTTAGAGAGCGGAGCATGAACAGGCTTCTGAACATGGTCAGAGAATGAGCAGCTGTGGTAAAATTAAGAATCATGCTTCCAGCGCAGTAATGCCCAGCGGCCTGTAGCGGCCAGTAAAAGACACTGTGACTTCAGCCAAGCTTCGGCAGCAGAAGTGATGGGAAAACGGGCTTGGCATTTGTCTCTCTGCATTCTATCACTACAGCAATGTGCTGCATCCTTTAAATTGAATGAAAATGGAACTGCATTTTTAAGTGGTACTGGAAATGTTTTGGCTTTATTCACACATGCACCTTCCCTGCTTTAGTCCTGGTGATTTACCGGGGAAATGACCAGTGAATTTACCAGATCAAAAATGCAGGGGATTCAGTTTGGGCTTCATTCACACATGTCACTGCTCTGGCCAAATGCCAGGTCAATTCTCAGGTCAAGCTGCATGTGTGTGAATGGGTCTTTAGTTGGAGAGATGAAAATCATTTAAATTAGATGTGCAATTTATTTGGCTTCTGAGGTGTCTGTCCTTCAATATCATCAAATATTGAGGCAGCTTCTGGTAAATGATCTATTCTGCATTTAAAGCAACAAAATTCACATGGTGCCTTTTTAAGAAATGAGTGTTATTATAACTATATTACACACCCTTGTACTATTTTTAGAAAAAGTAAATAAAATGTTAACTTAATTTTTGAGCAGATTTGGCCTTAATTAGTGGACAGGCGATTATACCATCTATTGCATATATTGGAGGACAGTATGACGATGAAAATGGACATCTCTCAACCCTGTACTACAACATTGGGGTTGGGTTAATTGTCTGTCCTGGTCCCTCACAGGTCTGGTGGGAAAGCTCAACCCCAAGAACAAGGTGGACTTGACCAGCCCTGAGCTCACCATCATCGTGGAGGTCATCAAAGCAGTGTGCTGCGCGTCAGTGTGGTCAGGGACTACATGCTCTTCAGGAAGTACAACGTCCAGGAGGTGGTCAAGGAGGAGGTCAAGGAGGACACTGCCAAATCCGACGAGACCAAGGAGGAGGCACTAAATGACGAGGCAAAAAAGGAGGCGAATTCAGACAGCACACAGCACCTGGAGGGCGAGGACACAGCGGAGAACAGGCACAGCACAGAAGAGCACACAGGCACGGCCAAAGGAGTGACCGACAGTATAGTAGTAGTCTAAAGTGGAGTGTTTTTTTAGTTAATTTAAATGTGTGAATGAAGCATTTGTGTACAAGATGCAACATAAAATCAGCCACTACTCCTACTAGTGGTCAAAAATAGGATAGCATCAAATGATGTAGGCATAATGTCATATTTTTTTCAGTTTAAGTAACAGATTGTGACAACATCCGCTTATTTTGCAGTTTTAAAAAGGCTTATTTTGTATGAATTCTAGCCTTTCTAGTTTGACTCTTTTGTAAAAATCCATTTGATAAATGCATTTGTTTCAGAGTAATAAATACAATGTCATTTGTTGTTTTAAATAGTTTTTAATTTACATATCCCAAAATGTATGGCACATTTTAAAATGACTGTAACTGGAATAATATTTTTCTATATTTTCTTGCTAATAGATGCTAATATGCCCATTATGATCCTTATTGTTATATTGGGCCTTTTTAGAAAAGGCTTGTTTCCTTTCAAATGTTATTCCTACATTCATTTCTTCATGTCTCAGTGTATCTGGTTATCTCAAACAAAGGTCCCACTGTTGCTAAATGTGTCAGAAGGTTGTTTTAGTGGTAAAACTATTTTACAATGAATTGCAATTATTTTGTAAGAGAATCCAAGAACAGAATATCCAATATCCAAAACCT
Organism: Chaenogobius annularis; assembly: GCA_015082035.1. Taxonomy (NCBI): domain Eukaryota; kingdom Metazoa; phylum Chordata; class Actinopteri; order Gobiiformes; family Gobiidae; genus Chaenogobius; species Chaenogobius annularis. Next base: position 20,594 of record BJKM01000758.1, read on the forward strand.
TCCAATGGGGCGGTCGCGGGGATGACCTTCAAGTACTAGAGTGGCACCAGGGTGGACCATGTCTATAATGCTGTGTTCACACCGCCCCTAGTTGGACATCTGCATCTTGAAGACAAAACTAAACCGACCATCAGGCCAACACACATTCGCGGCCGATGAGTTATTGTTTCCTGGTGTGGTTGGTCTGTTGGTGCGATGGCAGACCAGGTTGAGAGAGTGGCTTTGGTGCTTTACACACGGCCATAATTAGTTCATCATCCATTTTTGGAGGTGCAGGGTTTGTTTTTGTCCTTCTTCCAGGTAATGAAATGTGTAGATACAGTGAGGAAAGTAAGTATTTGAACACCCTATGATTTTGCAAGTTCTCCCCTGTAGAAATTATGGAGGGGTCTGACATTTTCATCGTAGCTGAGAGACAGAATCTAAAAAAACAAATCCGGAAATAACATTGTATGATTTTTAATTTTTTTTTTGTATGAAAATATATAGTTAAAACAATAGTAGTAATTACAAAAAAGTTATTTTTGGTGTATTGACTCAAGATGATTCTCCAATCAGAAAACAGAATGAGCCTCACATGATTTTCAAAGTGGACCCTGGCCCTGAAATACAAGCTTCCAAAGCTTTGCATCAGCCAAACCAATGTGTTACATAAAGAGATGTTAAACATGGAGTAGAGACAGAGAAATGAAATAAATGCAGAAAAAGAGAAAAGTTTCCTGTTCAGCCACGTCTCACAGTGACACAAACGTAAAATTAGTGTACTAAGCATCTTTTTGTGAATTGCTGAGATCAGCTTTATGATTAAAAAGTATAATTCAAGTATGATTTAGATTTTATTAAGAAAACATGTGTTATGTTTTGGTGACGTCAGCCGCTCAGTGCTGAGTGCTCAGTTTAAACACGCCATTAGAAGAACCGCGTCAAAGTAAACCGGTGGACCAAGGCCAGTCCAAACGTGTCTTAATTTAGGGCTCAAGGTCTGTCCTGATGGCAGTTCATTTTTTAAAACTGTAAGAACGCAGGCAGGCTACAAAGTCCCTTTAAATTAGAAACACGCACATTAGTGTGCATCATTTAAATTGGTGTGGTACCAATGCCCAAGACATCGCTGGTCATTCGGCTTTCACGATCCTGTGCAATACTGTTTTTTTTAAGTTATCTGTTTTTATTAGAGGTTTTTCTAAGAGTTTTCTTTTTTTCTTTTTTTTCCAAGTTATCTGTTTTTATTATTATACTGTGCCTAATCTGCTTCTGTACCCTTTGTTGCAACCGTGGAATTGACAAATAAAGGTGATCTTAACTTATCATAGCATATTATTGCCCCCACACCATTTTCACACTAACGATAATAATTTGCCTGTCCTCAAATTGAATAAACCACAACACAGCAATGGTCGGCATAATTATGTCTACCTGAGCTCTTGTCAAATCCAATTATTCAAAACGTGCATCATATGGAGGCATGAGAGCACATTTTAGTGTTTTCTAGCTGTGTGTTGGCAAATAATAATTGGTATTCAGGCTGTATGGTGGTGTGTGGACTGCAGCGTGACCTGGAGCTCGTTAGCTGCGCCTGCTCGAGCTAACAGGCAGCTACCAGCGCTAACTAACACGCAGTTGAGCTAATTAGCGCTCAAACTTGACCCCTAAACCCCTGCCTGTGCGCCGCTCATACCAATTAGGCTACAGGGGTGGGGGTATCATTCACATTTCATAAACAATTATTATAACTATTAATAGCACATTTGGCCAGTTCTCATTCCGACACACAATATATAGTGCAATTAATCAAATTTTAATCATGATTCGGCTAAAATAGTATTTACCCCAATTAATTACAAAAAACTGCTCTTGCTTCGCTCTTCGGTTTTCCCGTTTTACATTTATTATAATAACAATAATAAATATAGCCGCAAGCGGCAATGATTGGCCCTCGCCACACCACCCGCCACCGCCCACAACGCAAGAGGGGGCGCTGGCATGCCCCAATTTTCCTCCTTTTATTACACCTACTGGCGAATCTGTGGCTATCGTGCTTTAACCTTTGATGGCCCATTCCTTTTGTGGTCCCAAGTCAAAAGGTAATCTTTTTGAAATTCTTAGCAAAATGTGCAGGTGAGCAACACCATAACACTTACAATAAAAAATTGGAAACCTATTGATGTTCACCTCCTGAAGATGAGTCTCGCCAAATTTTAGGTTAGTCGGGCTAACGCCCTAGGAGGAGTTCGTAAAAGTATATTTGGATTTTAAGGAGTCGACTCTGGCTCTTCCTGTCTGTGTGATGAGTCCAGTCCAGTTTGTCGCCCCTGATGAGGCCAATGATGGCAGAGTCATCAGAGAACTTCTGCAGGACACAGCTGTCCATGTCGTGTCTGAGGTCTGCAGCGTAGAGGGTGAAGAGAAACGGTTCGAGGACGGTGCCCTGGGGCGCCCCCACACTGCAGGTCCGAGTGTCAGACACACAGTCCCGGGCTCTCACAAACTGGGGTCGGTTTGTGAGGTAGTCCACTCCGCCAGGTCACAGTCCACACCAGCCGTCTCCAGCTTCTCCCTCAGGAGCAGTGGTTAGATGGTGTTGAAGGTGATGGAGAAATCATAAATAGGATCCTCACAGCGCTGCCAGGCTTCTCCAGGTGAGAGAGGGAGCGGCGCAGCAGGGAGAGGACGGCGTCTTCCACTTCGATGCCAGGCCGGTATGCAAACTGCAACGGGTCCATGGCTGAGCTCACGGTGGAGCGGAGGTGGTCCAGGACCAGCCGCTCCAGTGCCTTCATCAGCTGGGACATGAGGGCCACTGGCCTGAAGCTGTTGAGGTCTTTGGCGCGCGGTGTCTTGGGCACTGGTAGCACACAGGAGCCCGATGAGGGTGGTGTCGTCCGCAAACTTGATCAGTTTTACGGCGTCGTGGCTGGAGGTGCAGCAGTTTGTGTACAGGGAGAAGAGCAGAGGAGAAAGTACACAGCCCTGTGGACTTTCGGATCCACGACGAACTTGGAAGTGGGCGGAACTGTTGCGCTCCATTGATTTGTATCTTCATCAATGTGTCCCTAATACACATTTGTACTTTCCCAATCATGCGGCCTGAAAGCGCGTATGACAGGTTAGATGACTCCTTGAAGTCAAAGTTAGTAAAGATAATTATATTTAAAATTGTGCTAAAAATGATACAGATTTGATCCCAGAATAGCTAATTTTTTAGGTTTATAATTTTACTTCCTGTTTGTAATTGATGACATCACACTAGGAAATTACCCAGCCACCACTGGGCCAAAACCAGTCTAATGTCAGACATGTTTTCATTAGACAAATAACAATATGAAAGAGCTCGTTTATTTTGTTGAATTAAAGTTTAGAGGGTGAAATAAGTTGTTTCTTTTGTGTACATTCTGCATAAACTACTACTACTTTTCTCCACAAATAGCAACCTGATTGATGTAAAACTATAATTTATATTTACAACAGTATTAATACACATAAAATAAAGTCATACGCCCTTTAAAACTCAGCAAAATCTTAAAAACAGCAAATGGAGGAAAGAATGTAACTTTGGTCACAACAACAGCAGAGATTGACAGTTAGCTATAATAACCTCTTGGGCAACACGTGTGAGGTCAACTATATCCATTGTTAATATTTTTCCATAATTGCTGGTACACACTGTCCAGATTGACACCAGCTTGTTTGTGTTTGTGTGGCGGGCTTGTGCGAGTGCAGTGTGTGAATAGGAGCAGTAATGAGAATGCTTATCGGCCGTCTCCAGTCTGCCACTGCATATTAACAATCCTACAATCCCACAGGTGAGCGGCCCTAAGCCCCACTGTCCCTGAACACAGCACAATCACACCAAAAGGAGGATTAGCCCTGTAAATGCTGTGCGTGCGTGTGTGTGTATGTGTGTGTGTGTGTGTGGATACAATGAATGTGGACAAAGTTTGGAATACTTATGAATGCTGCGCAGGCTGAATACAAATTAAAATATAACCAAGCTGAGATGTTGGACGTTAGTGAAATGCAATGAAATGACACAAATACCCTGAAAAACTCCCTAAAATACTAACGATTAATCATAAAAGGTCTATTTTTTGTCTTTCCAAAGAGGCACTGTGTTTCTTATCTAGTTGTCTCCATGGAGAGTTTATTGTTTTGTCGAGAAGTTCCACTGTATGTCATTTAATGTCATTCTTTTGGAGACAGGCGGCCAAGTTACAGGTCTGGGGTCTCATTTATAAAAAAATAATTAAAAATCGTCAAACTGGCTCACTTAAAGGGACTATAGCTGATTCAAATTAATTTAATAAAGTCAAATCTGTTTTGCCCAAGCACAGATACAGTATTTTGTAAAATGAGCTCAGACTGCATCCGGCGCAGCTTTGACGGCTGGGTTGGAGCAGTGGTCTTACGGAGGATAGCTCACATACAGACTGGAGCACTGCTCTTGAAGTCACAGGCTCTGACCGCGGCACTCACAGGACCACGTGCTCATGCAGTAACTGATTATTTATATCGGAGAGAAGTTGGTGGTGCATTGCTGCGTCAGGTCAAAACAGCGCGTGCCAGCAGTGCTCGCCGTGTGCTCTGACCTCTCACTTCTTTCAATTATTTGGAAGTCCTGCGGCTACTGCACCGGGCTGAACCTCGTGCTGTCTGAGCTCAAGGTTAGGGGCAAAATGAGACCGCTGTGTGCTGTCTACATCTACGTATAGAGCATTTTATTCTCCGCAAAGCAGGCGTTCTGCTGTTAGCATGCTAATGTTTGTTAGCTTTACCGTGACCATAAACTCTGCGCTGAAAGTTGTGAAAAGTGCTTAGAAACTCATCACGGTGAATAATTAGGATGCTCTGCATTAGGTAAGTGCTAAACGCTGCAAAGAGTTTAAAATGAACTAACTCTGTTTTTCACGTTTTTTTAAGACAGTAAATATTAGGTGCAGCACCTTTAAGTGGGAATCCTGTCTTTTTGAGCACAGATTTCTTAGAAATCCCCCACGGGCAGGGTTCAGGGTTTGTGGACTCGACCTCACATTTCCACCCCCATAATTACATCAATTCTAGATGATATGTTAATGCCATACTGTGGAACATTTTAGGCAAAGCAATACCATCTCCATGAACTTCAAGGTAGGGGTGACAAAAACAATATCTTGATATTTTATGGGAGTATCCCATTCCCAATGACAATATTCAGATGTGAATCCAACAGAAATGTGGCAGTGTCTTTAAATGTGTTGTTTAAGGTTTAGGTATTTGTGTTTGGTTTTTTCAAATGAGAAACTCATTGTAAAATATTCAGTCCAGCAGGTTGTTTTAAAACAAATGAAACTGGTACGACTATCTGCTGAATTTGATCAGTTTGGATCTCATTAATCAGCCAATCCTCTGTCAGTAAAAGAATGTGGTTTGGAGCACAATTCAGATTTTGGAGGGAGAAATGACAAATAGCAGTGATTAAAAGTCTGTATTGTCTTTTTATTTGTTTATTAATGAGGTAAATTAAAATCAAGTGAAAATGTTGTTGAAAAATCTCAGTTTATTTCTCTTTTTTCTCCATTGGTGGTCCCTCATGGCAGTGAGTGGAGGTTATTGAGCAGCATTGTGATGCAGGACATGTTTTGGTCGGACTCTGCGGTCGGCAGAGTGAAAAACAAGCCCTGATCCGACAGGTCGCAGAAGTGTAAAGAGTGTACAAAATGGACAGGGATTCATAGGGGTATAAGAATAATCACAAACTGAAACAATGCAGGCTGCGGCGTATGTCTCTCCCCACTCTTCTCCTCCAATACACCCATCATCGCTCTCTATCACTGGAGATTATACAGGCCCAAGAAATAAATAAATGATTGGTTTGATACTGGTCAGACTTTCTAGACCAAGGGTGCCCAAAGTGAGGCCCGTGGGCCAAACCTGGCCCTCCAGGGAGTCTAATTTGGGCAGCGAAGGAGTGCTGAGAATTATCTGGAGAATCTATTTGATTCAAAGTGCTGCAAAGGAGACCAAATCAAGACTATTTAATGAATAAATAAACTTTTGAAACCCAACTCAGAATTTGGCTTGGCCCTCAGAATGCTAATATTTTGGCCTGCTGAGGAAAAACGTTTGGGACCCCTGTTCAAGATTCTGATTGGATGCACAGTTTCACACACTCTTTGCTCTGATTGGTTGAACAGTTTCACACTCTTGACTTTGATTGGTTGAACAGTTTCTCCTATCAAATCAATTATAAATAAAGCAGTTATTTGTAGCACATTCACGGTCACGCTCCTGCCCGAGGGTTTAAGTGAAGTTAGGTTGTTTTGTCTTGGACTCACAGTGCTGCAGGTTAGGCTTAGTTCAAGTGGCTTTAAGCACACAACACAAATATACGTAGCTGTAAAAAGTCTAGAAAAATGTATTAAGTTATAAAACAGGAAAACACATTTCAAGATTACCACGTTCATTCATTTTCTACCGCTTGTTCCCATTAGGGGTCGCGGGTGACAGGGGGCAGCTCGTCGCAGGGTTAACACAGAGACATAGACACACAGACAAACATTCACTCTCACATTCATTCACTCAAGGCAATTTACAGCTGACAATTTTACCTAACACATGCATGTGTTTGACGGTGGGAGGAAGCCGGAGACCCCACTGTAACACGGGGAGGACACGCAGACCACCCAGAGAGATCATGTAATAAGAGTCATCAAAAATCTGCATAGAATTCTTCTTACTCTAAAGTAACATTTCTAACATTTACATTTAATGTTAAACTTAATACTTTTACTTCAGTAGATTTTTATAGATAGTTTTGCTTTTTGGCTCCTGTATCTGTACTTTTATTCAAGTAACGAAATTCAATGCTTCTTCCACTGCTGGGTCTCTGTTTAGTTCCTTCATACTCGAGTCTCTGATTAGTAGAAAAGGTTCCAAAGGTTTCATCTGGACACTGTTTTGGAAAAAAACATGTTTGGACATTTCTACTTTCCTGAGCTCTGATTGGACCTGCCCCAAAGAAGGAGTTATAACTGAAACCTGCCTCAAACTTGTTTACAGGTCTGAGGGATCACTCTTACAGCTTGGGTCATCCATAGGCACGTTCGGGATAAGAAAGACCTGCGCAGATCCGGTCGGTATTGATTGACGATGGAGTTTCCAGTTTAACCCTGCTGGCCGGTTGTCTTTGCTCTCATGGCGAGGCGAGGCTTAGCAGGCTAAACACGAACACACTTGCTAGTTAATGTCCCGTAGAGGCCTGGAAACAAACAGGGCAATATTGACAAATTCATCTGGGTATTTTCTGCATGATCTAAATAACAAGATTTTAACAAGGCACCAGAAGTGTGCTAAAATGTGCGAGTTCGAATCCCGACTCTGACAGTTTACTGCATGTCCTCCCTTCTCTCTCCTCCCCATTTCATGCTAAACTGTCCTGTCTAATAAAGCCTACGAACCAAAACATCCTTAAAACAAACAAAATAAAAAAACGTGAAGGACCATAATGAACCTCAAAAGTGCAGAAATATCACTTTATACCTTTATTTCAATTATAATCAATCTCCAAACGACACTTTTGATATTATCCACTTATATATCTGCCATCTCTAAAACAGCGGGAGAAAGCCGTTTTGTTGCACCAAATGTGTTTAACTCTGGTCCGGCTTTCTGAACTACGATTGGCCGGGCAGTTTGACGTGTTCTGCTCTCTGATTGGGCGGATTAGTGTCCCAGCTGTGGCCCTGGCAGTGAGCCGTCTCCAGTGTCCACAGATGACATGTGGACAGAGGGACAGGAGCAGAGGACACGCGCTCTAACACGATTGTGATGGTCCAGAGTCTAGAGCAGCTGAGGGGGGCAGAGGGAGGAGGGGCGGAGGGGCGGAGGGGCGGAGGGGAGGGCATCAGGCCTGTCAGGAGAGACTCGCATTACTAACCATATTTGGGTATTTGACATTTGGGGGTGTAACGTATTGTTTCTGTCCTGTGGTGACGCGCCTTAGTAGCAAAATACAAAAACAGTATATTAGCATTTCTTTCTAAAACTACGTCTAATTTATCGAAGACATTTTTGTGCACTGTTGAGTTGAATTTGGAGGAAGAAAAACATTATTTAGAAAGTAATCTAAACTGACAGCTCAAAACACGTGAAGTACCCATTCATATTTATATCTGCTCAAATGTGTTGTGTGTATAATGAGAAGAAACAATACAATTAAACATCTGTTCATTTAAAACACAACTGAGGCTAAAAGGAATTCATTCATGAGCGCCCCCTTGACTGTTTTAAATAAGGAGCTCTGACAATGAACGTCATGCTTCCACTTCGGGGTGAGACTTTGGGGCAAACCACAGCAAATAAACAAACAAACAAACATAACTACAGCATATGGCACGTTCGGTCCGATCCAAAGCCACATCAGACTGAGCTCCTCCAGAACACGTGTCCGCTTCTTTCTGTCTTTGACAAACTCGTGCTTGTGACAAAAGCCACAGCTGTCGCCCTTTCAGCCTCTTTTTTTTTTTTTTACTTCCATCAACTGTAAGTGAAAATGAGTATGTCGGGTGATGCGCTTTAATGCAACTCACCGAACTCTCAACGCGAAGCTTGTTTACGACTGTATGGTGTTATCAAGCCGAATGTGCTTTTGGTCGTCACCATAAAAACATTTGCGATTTACGTTTTAACAGTTGGATTCTGTCCATGAACACATGAAATATGTACGGCTAAACTAAGACAAGAATCACATGCGTTTCAGAACATGGCAAGATTATTAGGTTAATCGATAATCGGGATTATTATTATGACTAAAAATGAGTTTTTTAGTTTTTTTTTTATTCAATTTTTAAAAATTTTTAATTTTAAATTAATTTTAAAAAAAGTTAAAATGTTAAGGGTTTGTAACTAAATTAGATATTTTTTTAGTTCAATTAATTTTAGGAGCAAAATGAGGTACTCTGCTCAGCCTTTACCTGTCTAACTAATAACTGTATCCTGTTCTTAATTTGACTATCCTATGTAACTATAATCTGTAAATGTTTCTGCTGCGCTAGAATTGTCCATCGGGAATCAAATAAAGAAATCAGCCGTTCCTCAAAAAAGTGAATGTAAAGTGCTTTTTACTTGTGGTTTATGCCAAATGAATCATTCTGCAAGTTTGTTTTCATAAAGCAGGTCCCAGGAGCGATTAGCGTTAAGAAAACAAGAAGGAAAGAAAATGTAGGATGTTATTGTTGTTTTGGTCTTGAGGTTACTAATCTCCCATAACTGTTAAATCGCGATGTTTATCCTCACAATAATTGTTACACTAAACTACAGCGTTAGCAGCGTTTTATACAGAATTTCACAGGATCTTTTGTTGTTTGCAATAGGGCTGCACCAAACCATTATTTTAGTAGTCAAACTATAAATTCTATTGTACATCGAGACCTTTTAACCAAATAAAGGTTGCCCTATCCTGACTAAAGACTTTGCAAAAAGTGTTGATTATTCTCTTTTGACATTTCAGTGTAATAATGCCACTGTCTTTGTTATAAAAGGTCTTTTTGTATGTATTTTAGAGTCTGTGTAGTCCAGATAATAATGATAATATTTATTTATTTGGTCAGGACAGTGCTGAATGACATGTTAATGAACATACATGAAACACATGATGTAAACACGCCGGATTAGCCGTGGGCTCATTTTCATCCGTTGTCCCGCGTTCACTCTCATTCATACAAATGTTTTTAGTGGTAGGGGAAACCGGAGTACCCGGAGGAAACCTGTGCAGACACAGGAAGAACACGCAAACTCCCCACAGAAAGGCCCCGCACCAGCAGGGAATTGATCCCAGGACCTTCGGGCTGTGAATGATAACGATGATCAAAATACAGCTAAGATGAGTTTCTATAGTCGACTAGTCATGATGAGTCAATAGTCAATCGAAATCACCGCAGTCTTTGAGACAATCATTTGCGAATCGCGACCGTTCAAAGTGCGATTTCCATTGCCGACCTTCGTGGAGAGAGCATTCTGATTCAGCCAGCCAAACTTAAACTTGGGCTGCAGTTGAACCTCTGCCTGACAGAGAGAGCAGTGCAGCAGTCAGCAGACCCAGGGCAGCTCATAGATAAGTCAGACGGTTGCCGATGGGAACAGGCCTGATGATGAATAAAGCATCTATCCCAACATCAAAGAGCGTGGCTCTGCGGGGGGCCCTGAGACGCCCGTGTGAGCTGGGTGTCGAGCATGTGTTCAGAGGCCTTTAAAGCGCCTGTGTGTGGGGAGAGCCAACGAGCGAGTGAGCCAGTGAGTGAGGGTGGAGGTGGTGGTGGGGGTCCATATCTCCATCCTCTTCAAACGCTCCGAGCCGCATATCCAAAGTCCTGCCCAGTGCTGCTTTGAAGCTCGTCGATACCGCAGCGTGATGATGTCATACGCCACAGAGCCGGGAAAGGGGGGCGCAGCCATCAAACATCCACCGTATCCGAGACCGAGACAACAACAGCACAAAGATGGCTCCTTTCGACGGGACGCCACACCGGCCCGCCGCCCTGCCCTGGACGAGAGTGTGTGGCAGGTGTGTCCTGGCCCCTTGCTCCGGCATCGCCCCCATCCGGAGACAGGACGCCCCAGAAGAAGCTCCGCTGTGGATGCGCCAGAACGCCATGCACTCCCCGTCATTCCGCCTCCGACGCCAAACCGCCAAGATGTCTGCCGAACGCCATCTCCGCTCGCCAATTATCCCTCGCACCACGCCGTTCTTTTTTCATAACACATTTTGGACTGGTTTTGTCACCGTTTGCTCCTGGCCTTTCATCCTGCTCTTTTGGCTGCTAATATAGGCCTCCTTTCGCCATCAAAGGCAGCACATCAATTGCCTTGACTCCCAAGTGTATGAGCGCGGCTGAAGAGGAGAAAAGGGGAATAACACCAACATCAAGGCCGCCTTTCATGGTGCGTTTGAGCTGTTGCTTTTTCATCACCTTTTTCTGCATCCCTCTTCAAAAAGAAGCATCCACCGCTCTCCGTCCTCGCCGCCATCGCTGAAATATGAATGAGGCCTGTTTTTGGACGCCGCGATTGTGAAATGACGGGAATATTGGGTCGTTTCGTGGTTTGGATGTGAGCTATCGAAGCCATGGTGCTGTCTCTGTGATGACAATACGTGAAACAATATTTGAATAAGCAGCAGGAGGGCCATGGGCTAATCCACTGTGGCTAATCCAGTCTTGGTGCGGGCCATATTGGTTGGTGGCGTATTGAGCTGCATCACAATACACATCAGCAGGACGCCATGGCAGAAGGAGTGACACAGGAGCACGGGCTGGGGCAGGTCGGCCCTCACTCAGCCTGCCACAGGACGCCACAGACGAGATGACAGGGATCGGCGAGCTCGAGGTACAGATCATATAGCCTTTTTGCAGATGAAAGGAGACTTTTTTATTGGAAATGTCCAATTGCTCTGACAGATGATGAGAATGCAGTTTGATATTGCATCCAGGAGAGAGAAGATTGATTACGGTAATTTAAACTAAAACCGGAATCACAAGGGTTGAGAAATGTCTAAACTAAACAGGAGTTTGAACAAAGCTTACTTCTCTACGAATAATGGCAGCTTCTCCCGTTTGATAATTCATTCCAAGGATGAAAAGGCTATTTTATTAATGGTCTCTTCTTCGTCTATTACGTTTGGTCCGTATAATTACATATGAAAGTGTAAAGCAACAGTCAATGCAGGTTACAATGTCAGCTTTAGCATTAATCATTTAGAATGGTTGTCATAAAATTATAATAATCGGAAAAAAATGAATCTGTATTGCATCACTAGTTTGAGCTTTTGAAATTGGTAACACAGAATAGCAATTCATAAAGATAGACGAAAGCACATTTGCTGCATATGACGTATATAATAGAAGACTGGCTCCTAACTGCTCTGAGGTGTTTGACTTCCTGGTTTAATAAAGCTGGTCACATTGTAACGTGTTATTATGGAGATCCAGACACAGAGAAGTATTAAAGTCAACATAACCCTAACCCTAACCCATAGGATTTTACCGTTCACACCAGGAATTATAAAGATAATATTTCACATTATAACAGTTCTTCTAACAAAGATATATATATATAACTAAAGAGAAAATCCATGAATGTCTAATCTTGATTTGTTAGGGATAAGTTCCACAAACTTGAAACCTTGAAGTCCATTAGGGAGTGAAAAATGCCACCAACATTCTGAAACCTATAAAGGAGATTTATGATATGTTTTTTCAAGGTCTATTAAACTATAACATACATGTTTTTATTTTTGAAAAGTGGCTACGTGACATTGTAGAACTCTACATTTGTCAGCCGGAGTGGACATTTTTCAAATACTCATAAATAAGTGCAGGGATGTGGACGGGAGCCTCGACAATACAGGATTACTTAAACATCAAAATACAACTTCAGCAAACTAATGAGGAAACTGTTTAAAAGCTCAATAAAGTTGATTTTGAATAACATGTTAACCACGAAGCCTGAAGATCTCGCTGGATGAGAACTTTACCCACATGTATGTAAGTCTGCACTGGGCACTGCCTCTGTCTTCTTGGGGTTGTCCTGGGTTAATGGTGTGACAGAGCAGTGAGGGGCCCATAATGAAGATTTTAGAGTGAGAGCGCGGCTGTAAACGCGGAGGCCCCTGGAGATAAGCTGCTCCTGACAGGCGCGTGTGCAGACGCCTAAATCTGCTCTGGCAGCTGGAACAAAGGGCCCGCCGTAGAGCAGAGCGCGCACAAAGGAGCACCACAGAGGAGACACTCAGAGCGTCTGTGTGTCTGCCCACTGCTCGGGACGTCCTGACTGACAAGATGGTGGACAGGGTAAAATGATGCAGAAGACTTTTCACACCAAGTACCACCAAAGAGTTGGATTTTGGAATAATACCACCAGATTGTGATTCCCCAATTTAAGTCGGTGCCGTGTTTGCGCCAAAATGAAATCCATGCTTGCCCAGAAGCATCTTTGCAAGTGCACAAACGGTGGTCTTTTACGACAACACATATAGGGACAAACTACATAAGATCTAATCAATGACTTTGGCTCTTTAAACATGTTAAAAGTTTAATATGAGCTCAACATATGTAGGTGAAAACATAAGATAAAACAACTGATAAACCTGAGCGAACAGATGAGTGTGGAGAACTGTCGCGGTCAACAGACTACAGTCTAAAAATGATCGAAACATAAACGCTACTGAACTTGAATGACTAAAACTGACAACATTTCAACTGTTTCTTGCTATTTAGAATAATGAAAATATCATCAAGCTAACGTCTAGCATTCCAGGTCTCGGTTATGCACTAACATCATTTTAGGAGGTTTTGGCTCGTGAGCTTTATTTGGCAGGATAGCATGAAAAAAGGATGAGACTGGGGAATGACATGCAGTAAATTGCGGAGAGCTGACACGGCAGGCATGTGTGCTACCCCCTCGACCATGAGCGGCACATGGTTTTCAGTTGAATAATGCCTCTCCACATTGTGGCAGTGCGTGGTAGAATTATGGGCAGCACAACAAAAAAACATACTTTTGTCTGTGGAGCTTTTGTTACGTGCAAATTCATTTTCTACAGTAAAATGGACACTGAAAGTTGTTATTGCTCCGACTGTGCAGTGCTCAGCTAGCTTGTTTGCTAACGCTATGGGGTGATAAAGGACACTTCACCTTGCCCCACAAAGAGTCATTTCCTTAACACTTGGACTCAGAAACATGATTTAAGTAGAGAAAGGTAATCACAGACTGAAGTCTGTATCTGTGACGACGTGAGTGTAGCTGCCGTGTTCTTTTGTCTGCTTTTCTACTCTTTATTTTTTATTTTTCTAGATGTCAGGGACAAACTAAATACAGTATATTGCAGATTTGTAGACTTTTCTTTTTGTTATTTGACCAAAGCCAGCCCGTAAAATAAGCATTATAGGCAAATACTAAGAGTGCACGGTGATGGGAGGGGCGCCCCTGAATGTGCCTGGTCAGGAACAGCATAAAGTGCAAAATCAAAGATTCTGGAAAAAGTTTAAAATCCCAAACGTTTTTGGATTCCAAACTATACGTTATTGCCAGTGTTTATTTAGAATCAAATTTGCCTCATGCACAAACATCTGATGAACTCTACGAGCTAGATTTAACAGCCGCAGAGAACCACATCGTATTTCTCTCCGCATTTCTGATGAATTCTTTTAGAAGCGACATAAAACATGAAGTCAGTTGTTTTGACAAATGTTTCGGCTTTAGTTTTCCTGTGAATTGGGAACCGAGCTGAAATATAGAAAGGAAGCTGGGGGCTCCTCGGAGAACCACCCACACACTGATCAGCATGTGAACAACAGGTTCAATACAGCTGTGACACAAATGTTCTGAGAATAAACAATGGCCCCATTCCACTCTGTGGCTCAGTGGATAGCATGCGCAATGAGCGTTGGGAGTTCGATTCCAATTTGCTGCAATGTCCTTCCCTCTCTCATCTCCATTTCACACTATTCTAACCTGTCGATTAAAATCTATGGGCAAAAAATAAATAAAAGAATAAACAATGGCCCCATTTGAATCTAGGAGAAATGCAATAATAATGTTTAATGTATGATGAAATGACTGAGATTTCTTCATCTAAAGGAAATGATATATATTTTGTTAAAAATGTCCTTGGGGAGGACCCCAGACCCCCTACTCTCAAATCTAACTCATAAAAAATATTTTCAAAATTCTGGCATTGATACTGAATAACTCTCAGTGAAAGTACTGATACTTTGCTGACACAATGGATAAACCACGTGTCTTCCAAATACAATATGTCCATAAAAAGTGTCCCCTTGGATTCAGCTAAGCAGATCCTCCTGCTGGAGCACTGCTGAGATGATCTTTCAGCTGCATCACAGTATCTAAACCCGACTGATGCAGTGAGTGGCTTCTCATTTCTAAACAACCGTGTGGAAAGACAAGTCTCGTAGTCATGGAGAATATGTCAGTGTGTTTGAGAAGGGTCAAATCATTGGCATCGAGCAGAGAAAACATCTGCAGAGAAGCAGAACCTAATCTACTCCAGATCTGAACCCCAGGGGTGTGTTTGGGACGAGCTGGAGAAGGCTTTGTGCAGTGGGAACTCTCTCACACCATGTCTATAGCAACAGAATGGGTGAGGTGAGGCTCAGTGCTGCCCTCTACTGTCTTGGCAGAATTGGTCCAGTATTGACTTGGAAATCAATTGAAATCCAGGCAACAATGCAACCTCATCAATATGCATAACGCCATCAAAATATAGCGATATCGGTATCAGAGTATCGTGACTCTGACTATTGCAATATTTCAGTGAAACCCTAGTGGTAAGTGGGACCTTCTGCAGTGAGTATTTGTTTAAAGGAGACATATTATGCTAAATCCACTCCCTCATTATTAGTTTACTCAACGTTGATTCCTGCATGACAGAACTCTACATGTGTCACAGGGACGTGGGAGGGGATAGGGGGTAGACCGTTTTTTCCCCCATGTCCTGTGTGTAGTATGTTTGTGTGTAACGCTATTGTGTTGTGTTCATGTGACAGAGCTGCTGTTTCAATGCAAGACACTAAAACTTAGCATCTTGATATTGACTTTAAGAGGTAAATAAAAACCTGCTTCTTCAGACTTTGTAATTGTTCATTCCAACGCAGAACATTGCTTAGGCTGACCAGAGCAGTATCAAACAGAAAATTAATCATGATCATGATTGAATCATGATTTGGCGATTTGACAAAATCAGCAGATTGTCTCAGGGATCAACATATCGCTCAGCCTGAGTTCAAAGCAAATTAAAGTTGATTTTGCATAATATGTCCCTTTGAATGCGCTCAAGAAGAACATATGTACAATCAAACCGCAGGCACTCTCGGGCTCTGGCCATTTCGGGTCTCAGCCTCCTCCAGACCGATGCAGAGGGGACCAAACCAGGGCAGATACAAGTGTATGTGACGATGCGTCCAGCAGAGGGCGCAGCACTCTGAGCAGCGCCAGTGTTGAGCGTGTGATAGCAGAGGGAGGCCATTGGGGGCCATGGGGGGCCATGGGCGGCCATGGGGGGGGGTGACCCTGCGGACAGCGCTCGCCTGGTTTCATTCCAAAATGACATGAATTGACATGACTATGGAGAAAAATGTTCAATCATTTTATTTAATATAGCAATAAATCCATTTCTACATTATTGTGATATTTGCATTTACTTTCTTGTAACAATTAAATCAGTTGGAAGAAATAGAACAAATCATTTCTAAAATCCCACATTTTGTGCCTTTTGAATTTCGGTGATGTGCCGCTCATTGCTTTGAGTCAATGGCGCGTGTCGCTAGTTTAGCTAGCCACATCCGGCGGCTGTCAGGCCACTGAACATGCGCTGTAGTGCTCTTCTTCTACATGAGCATGC
The DNA here is from genome assembly GCA_015082035.1 of Chaenogobius annularis. Classification (NCBI taxonomy): domain Eukaryota; kingdom Metazoa; phylum Chordata; class Actinopteri; order Gobiiformes; family Gobiidae; genus Chaenogobius; species Chaenogobius annularis. Next base: position 36,984 of record BJKM01000758.1, read on the forward strand.
GCCACGTGACTGCTCTGACCAATCAGAGCGAGAGCTGCATCGAGCAAAGCAGAGCAGAGAAAAACTGATTTGAAGAAAACTTGACCCGGGTAAAAATTCATGATCCGAAAACAGGCAAAAACCGCCACAAATTGCCTTCGATTACGTGGGGAAAGGCTTTCTTTTGCGCTGCAGTTCAAATGGACTGGCCACTAGTGACAACTGGCATCAGGTGTAAGATAGAAATACTCTATCCAGGTATTTTAGAGAAGCCATGTGATATATTTAATATATTGTGATATGGATATCGCTTTAGCTGATAACCCAATTTTGTATTATTATATTATTTATTATTTATTATTTTAGTAGTAAACGAGCCAGTGTTTCTTCTTTATGGTAATAGTACACCATCCAATAGTCATAATTAGCGGATTAATCATAGCAGTTAATAATGATACTTCTGTGAAATCTGCCCTAAATGTAAGTCCATGCCATTAAATTGATTTAGTCAAATCCTTTCATTCAGAAATGGGTTTTGGATCATCTCTTTTTTATTCCCACTACATGAACTCTCACAATGCTTCAGCCTAAGTCGCTGCAGGAGCACTGTCTGCAATAACAGTCACAGTGTTGTCCTTGTGCATCCTGTCTGCCATTAGAATACTTCAAGTGTCACGGTACAGAGCCAGTGCTGCTAAGACAATAGGAACGGCACTAACAGGAAGAGAAGTGACTGCAGGCCCCCACAGGTGCTGACCTTTTCTGGGCTGAGACGCACACACACACACACACACACACACTGCCACTGCGCACACGGACGCAGCACTTAGCAGCTTCATTAGAGATTCATGCCCCCTCGCAGCTCCAGCCCACCTCGCAGCAGCACAAAGGTCAGGTTCATCTGCTCACCATTCTGTCTGTGTGCAGCCTGTGGTGTCGGGGGACGCCACAGCAGCCTGTTGCACTGCTAATCCCTGTGTGTGTGTGTGTGTGTGTGTGTGTGGGTGTGTGGGTGGGTGGGTGTGGGTGCATGTGAGCGTGTGTGTGTGAGGGCCACACTGAGTGAGGAGAAAAGGAAACATTTATATTCTGTTTTAGCTGGCAGCTCTGTAAATCTACACACAGTCAGCTATCATTAATATTATTGTTAATATCGTCATTTACTACTACTTTAATACTTATTTGCTTACCAATGGGTCAAATGCAGAGGATAAATTTCCCTACGAGGACAATAAAGGCTAATCTAATCTAATTTATTGTGTGAAACAAATCTAAAACCAGGAGGGAAAGGAAAGGAATAATGGGATACAAAAAATAAAAAGACAATGATTGCGCTTTTGTCGTGAACAACACAAGCTAATAAATGCAGTTTTAGTGTAGATGATAATTGACTAATTCTTTCAATTTAATTACTTATCAATGTGTATATTTTTTGCAATACATTTATTAATACTTCACTGAGGTCACAAAGATGGAAAAGGCCCATATTAAAGCTAAATTCTCTACAATTATAAGCTTAATAACAAAGAACTGTGCTGAAGTGCATTCAAAACTCTACTAAACGCAGCTTACTGAAGGATTCACTCATTCACTCCCGGGAACAGAGTCTGGTTCAGAATGACTCGGACCCAATCCGGGACTCACCTCCTGTTGTCCTGCAGAGCTGATGCCGATGGTGATGGATGACCTCACACTCCACACCTGGGCTGTGAGGGCCTGGCTCCGCCCTGAGCCCCCAGACTCCGCCCCTCTTCACAGGAGAGGACAACGACAACAAAAGGTACAGTTACACACTGACACATTCTGCCCGTTTTCAAAGCCACCGTAGATTAGATGAGTGTTGTGGGGTAGAATGACCATGATCAGAACTGAACTTAAATTGTTTTTCAATTCTAACTTTGTAATTGACTGGAGCAATATTTGTAATTGCACAGTCCTATATGTATCGCAGTATTAAAAAAGGGCTAAGGTGCAGTATAAATAATATTCAGGTCTGTTTTTCACATTTTTAAGACAGTAAAAATCGGATTCAGTGATATTTATCTGTGTGCTATTTGAATTTGATCATAAATAAAGCAATTCAGTGCATTAAAAACATCCCAAAACATGGAGCAAATTTAAAACTGTAATTGTAAGAGCGCATAAAAACAAAATCCACCTTATATACTTCCAAATGAGATATTTGGGGCTTCCACCTCCTGTTACGTACTTCATACTTCAAAGTGTGCATTCAAAATAAGACGATGGAAACGCAGTTAATGAGAACACAATTTCACATTTTTATCACTTCTATTATATACCAGATCATTTGTAGAAAAAATTACAATTTATATTAAAGGAGACAATTTATGCTTTTTTCAGTTACTTGGTAATGAACTATCACATAAGTAGATAATTTCACATTTTGTTCATCATAAACCACAATTTGTAAATCAAAAACATCTTAGCAATAGATTTCACTGTAACAATCAGCATATTGTAATTTACATGTTTATTTTTTATTTTTGAAGTGGCTGCACAACGTTTTAGATACTTACATGCGTCACTCAGAGATTACATTTTTCAAATAATCACAGCTATGTAAAGAAGTGGGCGGGGACAGGGGGTAGGTGAAAAGAGGGATTTTTTGAACACTCGAGCCTCAATTGCAAGAAAAATCAGGATTACTCAAATATGCAGGAATCAATCAAATACAACTGTGAGTACACTGTTGTAACAAGGTTAAAAACTCATTCAAATTGATGTTTGTTTCTTTGCATAATATCCCTTCTTTAATAGTTGTTAAACTAAATCAAACTAATACCAATTTAACTTAGCTAACTTAAATTCCCATGTAGTTTTTTATTTATTTGTTTATTTGACAATACAGTACAGTACAATAAAGCACTACAAAAGAAGTATAAAAAACACAGATGATATTACATAGAAACAAGGCTTATCTGTCCACTAAACCTCCCACGGCAGTTTAAATGTTCACACAGTTGATTTTCTTTAAGCCAGCATTTCAGTTTGGTGGCGAAAAGTCTGACGTCCGACTGCGACTTAAGCTCCAGCGTCAGAGAGTTCCATAAGTGTGAAGCTTTGACCGAGAAGGCTGACTGACCCTTGTCCCTCTGCCCTTCCCACTTATTCCAGCTCTTGTCCTCGCACCTTCGTTATAGTATTTTTGTATCAGTTTGCACATTACACCACTTTTGAATAATGCAGCAGCGATGACACTTCATTGGTGTTCCAGTGTCGGAGCATCTTATATATACTACAGTTGACCAACATGTATGCGTGTCTCCCTGCACCACCCCCACCGCCGCCCCTACCTCTCTCACACTCTCACCCTGCGCTGTAGCGGGAGCTGGCTTCTCCTCGTCCGGGCTGAGCAGCAGCAGCAGCAGCAGCAGTGTGGGGGCAGGCAGACCAGGGATGCTCAGCAGGTGCCTCCACGACCACCAGTGGACCGCCAGGGACCGGGAGAGCAGAGGAGCAGGTGCAGGAGACGTCAGCTTCCAGCCCGTCGTCAGCTTCCAGCCCGTCGTCAGCTTCCAGCCCGTCGTCTTCTTCAGCGGACTCCTGCCCCAAAGGTAAGAGTCGAGATGAAGCTTCTGCCGTGTTGTATTTTCAGTCTTCCTGGTCACTGTGGCATTCGTATTTTGTAAGACGTGCAGCGGTTTAAAAATCTGTAATTTTGCTCACGTAAAAATGTATTTTGTAACGGCAGTTTTCATTTATTATATAAATGTAAACATGTACAAATCTAAGCTTCATTGGAATAGTCCATACAGTTATTATGAATTATTTGTCCTCATCCTGAGTGAAGGGCAATTACTAAAAGGCTATGCCATTTTTTTTTTTTTTTAACTAATGCATGAGTTTCAGCTTTGTGTTTATAGGCGACATTGTGAGGACTTTCCACAATTCAAAAGATATATTTCGTTTTTAATTGTAAGAATCAGAAAAAGGTTTATTGCTATTGTCAGTGAACAAAAAAAACCCACAAAGTAAGAACTTACTTAGACAATAAGGTACAACATGAAACAACAATATATAAAATAATAAAAAAAAATGTAAAAAATAGGGCATGAATAAAAAATAGACTGAACTGAATAAAATACAAAAAAAAGACTTACTACTAAATACATTGTTTATTGCTATGACAACAGTCCTACGTTTTCAGCATTCTGAAATCCATGAGATAGGCTCAGCATTTTTTTTATACTAATAGGCTGTGCAATTTTTGTTATTAATAGGCTATGTGTTTTTACTAATAGACTATGCAAATATACAAATATTTGTTACTAATAGGCTATGCAATGTTTTAACAAATAGCATTTCTAATATATCATGCAATTTTTGTTACCAATAGGCTATGCACCTTTGAAGTAAGTTCAAATAAAAAGTAAAACATTTGATGAAATAATTAATATAATTGAACAATTATGCTTAGAAAGCATTTATTGTATTGTATTGTTTTGCTCCTCCCTTTTAAAATGCAACCTTTTGGGTGACTAACTCAAGAGCAACGCCTATGTATTCCGCCAACTTCATCGTTTGAAATGGCCATACAGATAATTGAAGGCTATTAGTTTCTCAAAAATGTGTAAATAATTTGAAAATGTAACTTTATCTAAGACAAATAGTGCGGAGTAAAGTACAAATCTTGTATTTGCACATTGCGCTGTAATACCCACGTGTGCCAGCGGAGGCGCTAGAGGCTTCCAGAGACGTGATCATAAAATACACTAAAGAGACGAAACGTGCGGCTACGATGGGGCACACTCATAATAAAACTCCACTTTACGGGATGGATACGTAAGTCTTTTAATAAACACTACGCTTTTCACAGCAGTCACGTGATTATTCTTAGGACTTGGTCTTTAAACTAAAATATAACACTGATAATGGTACTTTTTTGCGTTGTATGCGGCTTATTACTGTACTCAAGTTGTTGTGACTGCATTTATTTGCTTTTTTTGTTGTTGTAGGGCTAGATCGCAGTTGGGTGACATCCTCTGCGATTGCGTGCGTTCTGCATTGGAAGTCACCCCGTTTCGTTGAGTACATGAGCTTGTATTCGCCCGTTGTCCCGTCGTTTCTACCTGTTGTATTTGAGCGTGTAGCCGTAGCCCACAGCGCGCAGAGTCGTCGGCGTGCACGTATCCTCCGCTCTGTGCTGCTCCAGAGCCAGCCACCATGGGGAGTTAAGGGCAACACGTCCGACTATTTTTTTTTTCCTTCATTTTTTCCAAACCGATCATACATCCATATGCTGCTTTTGGGGGCATCTGTGTTTGGCCTGTGTCCCCGATGCAGTGGAATACGGGGCCCGTGCTTTCCGAGACGGTACGACACACACTTTTACTGCGGGAACACGGGACGTTCTTGCACGGAGCTAACGCGAGCTAATGATGCTAACGGCGGCTAATGCTAAAAGCCAAACTAGCTAACGGGGACTGACTGGAGAAAATCCGAGGCATTTCGTCCCGAGCAGGCGTGGTTTACTTTTAGTGTACGACCGGGATTTCTCTACATTTATGTCGGATTTGTGTATAAATCAGATTAACTGTGAACCTGGTCCAGATTGTGGTTAGGCATAGACGCAGGGAAAGTTAAAAGAGCGTCTTGGTTACATCTGCTTGAGTTAAAATGTACTTTTTATGAGTTACTTTCACAGTACAGGCTACTTCAAAAATATGTTTGCAGTAACTATACTCTAAGCTTGAGAAAAGTGATTAGCCTCTTTGTGGACAGTGTTAAAAGTTTGTTTATTGAACTTGAATTCATTTAGTTGAATATCTTTAGGGTGATATGCTGTGGGATTAGCAGAAATTGTATGTGTTTTTATGGCTAAAATTATTTATATTCACATCCAATTACAGTGTTTCCCAGGAGACTAAAGTAGCACAAACAATGTATTGTATAGATAGTAGATAGCTCTACTGATTTAAAATAACAAAAATAATTACAGATTATATGTAGTTCCGTTTTTATGTCTATGACAAACGCACAAATTTATTATTTCTTTTTACTATTTTGTGTCCCTCTTGTTTTAAGACTGGCGATGATGTATTGAAGTTATAATATGAGGATGCCACCTGCTTTATTAATGGGAAACGCTGCGATTATGTCTTCAAAGTAGACTAAACTATTAGCCTAAACTCTCAAATATATCAGTATAATTTAAGTTATTAGTTCGACTTGTACATGATTAATTCAAAGACATCTTACTTGAGTGCAGTTTGTGTTTAAGTATTCTGTAGTGGAATGAAAAAATCGCATTTATAATTTTTTCAATGGTATGTTATGCTTGTACCACGCAGTTCAATTCACTTTTATTTGAACACAAATACATTAGAAAATATAAAGCAAAATTATATATTTTTTAAAGTCGACGATTTTTTTATTTTTGTTTTAAACATCACGGCGAATAACGTAAGCAAGTGACGTAGCACGTTTATTCCCGCCCCGCGCGAAACGCCTGGACTTTAGAGACTCCCCAAACACACCGAGCTAGCCACTCTCACAACAACGACTTTGCCGTCAGTTTGCCTCTCAAACCCCGCTTTCCCGGGCTCGGTTGATAAAGTTTCCGTAGTTTGGCTTGGTGTCGGACGTGTTTATCGTTGTTCGGGCCCGCTCAAGTGTCCGGGTCCGGTGTGGCGGCGCTAAAAGGCCCGTCTTGTGTGGAGTAGTAGAGTTTGTTTCTGTGCCCATCCCCCACTTTCTTTGCGGGCCAAGATGAATGAGATTCTCACTTCAAAGACCGGGCATTGCAGGCTTTCCGCGGGGTATTAAAGAGCATGACAGGCCGGTCTACAAACTCAGGCCAAATCTGGGCCTAAATAACACCAAACACACAATTTCACCGTCTAAAATCTTGAAAAGGGAAATAACCAGTTTTTTTTATGTTTTACTCCAACTCATTAGCTTTAAAATTGCTTGAGAATTAATTTTCTGTGTCGGCTAAATACTAGTGCTGCAACTCACGATTATTTTAGTTTTAAGCTAAAACTAGTTAGCAATACTTTGTAGTCAAATGGTTATTGTACAGTGATACTTTTGAAAGACACGTTTAATCAAGTAAAGGTCAAAATGTAGTGACTGAAAGCTTCTAGATAGAGAATGTCATTGAGTAAAGTTATTCTTAATGTAAACCCGAAATAGTTTGACATTTTGATGGAGTAATGCCACTGGATAGTCCAGATGACTATTACAATGATCAAAATATGATTGCCGAGTCCTAATTGGTCGATTAATTGTTGCTGCCTTTCTAAGTACCGTTTCGTTTCACAAAAAATGTGTTTAAAGGTGCACTATGTAACTTTTCTGAAGCAGGGTCCTCTTATCTCCATGGAGATGTAACTGCTTTACCTAGAATGTTCCACAGTTTGGTATTAAACTTTTCTCAGGTGATGTCACCAGGCCAAGTTACTGGTCAGATCTGTGGAATAAAACACTAAAAGTGAATAAATGTAACCGCTCAAAGACATACTGCGGAACATGCAGGCAAAGCAACAATGCCAGCTCCACGCAAATCTGTGAGTGAGTGTGTGTGAGAGTGTGTGTGAGAGTGTGTGTGAGAGTGTGTGTGAGAGTGTGTGTGAGAGTGTGTGTGAGAGTGTGGGTGTGAGTGTGGGTGTGAGTGTGGGTGTGAGTGTGGGTGTGAGTGGGGTGTGAGTGTGGGTGTGAGTGTGGGGTGTGAGTGTGGTGAGTGTGGAGTGTGGGTGATGGTGGTGTGTAGTGTGGGTGTAGTGTGGTGTGAGTGTGGGTGTGAGTGTGGGTGGTGTGGTGTGAGTGTGGGTGGTGGGGTGTGGTGTGGGGTGTGGGTGTGGTGTGGTGTGGGGTGGAGTGTGACACCGATTTTGGATTAGCATTATATTTGATTTGCTGGTTAGGCCTGTAACAATTTTTACTATGGTACATCGACTAGTGGTGCACCGATATGGACATTTTAGGCCGATACCGATGTTATGGGAAAAACTAGGTCAATAACTGATATTGGGCTGTTATTGTTGGAACACATAATACCCTTCTTTGGGGAAAAAAAGGAAAAAGTTGACAGCTATAATTTATTCAGCACTTTGTTTTTCGATAGAGGTGGGCTAATTATTCTTAGAGTAAAATTAGCCTTCACACTTTTCCATTCTGTGTATTTGCTGTTTATTTAGATGATTTATTTCTCAGACTAAAGTGTCTCTCTGAACTCGTCACGTGTTACTCTGCTCCTCCTGTAACAGCAGTGACAGTCTCTCCTCAGTCTCTTTTCTTCCCTTCTTAAAACCTCTCCCACAAGAGTAAACCTGTCTAAAACTGATCATTTAAGAGGAAAACTAGTCAAATAATGTCCGTTTATATTGTGAGTTGCGAGTGAATTTGTTGCACATGTTTAATACGTTTTGTCTAAAACTTTTCTAGAGCTGGTAAAAGTTTGTGACTTTGTCATTTCCGTGTATTTGACTTCAAATAAAGACTGGATTAAAGTTCACTGCCAGTTCTGATATGGTGTGTTCACACTGCAGCATCAAATGGACGGCCCTAGTGGACGCCCGTGACACTTTGTGTCCAAAGCATTCAACACACATTTGCGGCCGAGGAGTTTTTGTTGTTTCCAGGTGCGGTTGTTCTTCTCGGTGCGGTTGTTCTCTGCGTGCGGTTTGTCTCTCGGTGCGGTTGTTCTCTCGGTGCGGCGGTTGTTCTCTCGACGGTGCGGTTGGTCTCTCGGTGCGGTTGGTCTCTCGGTGCGGTTGGTCTCTCGGTGCGGTTGGTCTCTCGGTGCGGTTGGTCTCTCGGTGCGGTTGGTCTCTCGGTGCGGTTGGTCTCTCTGTGTGGTGGCAGAAATCACAGAAATCATTAAAAATGGAAACAAACCCCTTTCTAATTCTGAACAGAATTCACAAACTAGAAACTTGCTTTGGCATTTGGCAACATACATCAGTGAATAATAATAGTAGTATCCTCCGAATATATAATAATAAAATTGTCTAGCACCTCATGATACAATACTCATCCCAATACGTGTAACTTGATACGATACGCGTCCTGATTCATGGATATCCCTTAAAACGGTGTTAAAAGTTTACTAAAAAGATGTTCTGTTTAAGGAGCATAACATAATGCATTAGAATTTCATGTTCGCACTGTCCTCAATCTCAGAATACAACTGTCCTATGATGAAGTCACATGTTCAGCTCCTCAGATTCAGGTTTGATGCAGCGGTCTGTAGGTTCGGAAGTGTACAACTCAACAATTTCGAATTACTTCATTTTGATGAAGCTTATAACGATACGCAACTCTGTATCAATACACGTGTTGTCAAGAAGTCCATCACGATATATCACAATATCGATATATTGAGCACAGCCCTTGAACTCACCTGTAGAATATCGTAGCAGGTGCTTCGCTAGTGGCGCAGTGGTTAAGAGCGTTGCACATGATTGGTTGCTGCGTGGGTTTGAGTCCAAATATGTTTTAAAAATAGGACTCTTTTCCTGACTTCTGAACCTGCACATTACAAACAACTCCAGGAGCATTGAGTGCACACTGAAATGTGAACATGATCTAAAATGAACACTTGAAACAAAAGCATTAAGCAATATTTATGTGTAAAATCTGAGGCCTTTTGTATGTATGACTCAAACCAGTGAAATCACACTGTTTCATCAGTGAAATAAAGTGTTTTCTCTTTAATGTTGCTATTCCATTGTTATTAGGTTTTGAGGAGACTCAAGATTTCACTGTTCCCTTTTTTGTAGCTTAATTTCTTGGTCATAATTCATGTGCAGTTATAATTCATTCATGTTCTGTCTGCTGACTTGTTTTCCTAAAAGACATGCTCTCTGTCTCTGGTGCTGAATCCCTGTTGTCTCTTGCAGGCAGACTCTTGTGTCAGGATCTATCGCTGGACGTGTCTGACGTCGGCCCCGTGCATTCACAGACATGAGTGTTGTCAGAGAATTGCATGGACTAGCATTTCGGGGCGGAGGTGGCGTGGTTTCCCCTCTGAACGGGCCTGCCCACTTCACTGAGGATGCTCCTCGACCCCCAGTGCCTGGAGAGGAGGGTGACGTGGACCCGCCCGCTCCCTATGCTAGCACCCGTCCCAACGCCCTCTCCCAAACCCTCAGCTTTCACCCACCCTCATCCAAAATGGGTGACAGTTCCACGTACACCCCCTCATCCTCCTCTGCCACCCCCCGACGGCCCGACCTGGACCTGGGCTATGAGCCCGAGGGCTCAGCCTCTCCCACCCCCCCGTACCTAAAGTGGGCCGAGTCGCTCCACTCGCTGCTGGACGACCAGGAGGGCATCCAGCTCTTCAGGAACTTCCTGTGCCAAGAAGGATGCGCGGACCTGCTGGACTTCTGGTTCGCCTGCTCGGGCTTCAGGCAGACCAGCCAGGAGAAGAAGGCCAAGCTCGCCAAGGTCATCTACAGGAAGTACATCATCGACGGCAGCGGCATCGTATCCCGACAGATCAAACCGGCAACCAAGAGCTTCATCCGAGACTGTGTAGGGAAGCCCCACCCAGACCCAGCCATGTTCGAACAGGTAATCCTCCACCTCAGGTCAGCGTCTGGAGAAGTCCACGCTAATGGAACTGTGTGAGTCTAATTGTTAGCTGCTGCTGGACAGGGCAAATCCTTCACATGTACACAACTCTGTAGAAGTGTGATTGAATGATTGGTGGTGCTCTGAGAGCTTGTTGCTGCTAAACGGCCTCATGGCACCTTTTGCTACATTAGAAGCTTCCTCCTCCAGACTGTGCTGTAAATGAAAGCCCTTTAAGAAACTAGTGGCTTCACTTGAGGCTTTATTATGATACCATAAATGCTTCTTCTGAAATGGGCAGTACTCAAAGGGCTGTGTTCATCTTATTTTCTAATTATGTTGCTGTATCAAAGTGACTCAACACTGCAGGTTTGGGCTGTTTTAGGTGTCAACATGTTTAGCCTACAGTTCTCAGATGGATTCAGTGGTTTCCACGCCGTACCCTCGTTGCGTATGTGAGTACTATGTATGTGACATGCATCTGCTGCTCAGGCCCAGACGGAGATCCAGGCCATGATGGAGGAGAACACGTACCCTCTGTTCCTCAAGTCAGACCTGTACCTGGAATACACGCGCACCGGAGGAGAGAGCCCCAAACCCAACGCCAACGACCAGAGTCCGACGTCAGGCCCGGCCAACACTGTGCCCGGATACCTGCCCACGCTGGCCGAGAACGAGGAGTGGAGGTGAGGCGCATGTCAGAGGGTCACCACCAAACCTAAACATATGCTTGTGAATACCAACAGGGCTGCACAATAAAGGTTTTTTTTTTTTTTTTTAAGAGTCAATATCGTGACAAATCAAGGCTAAATTAGTGATTAAAATCATGCTTTTTTTCCTGTTTTAATTTTTAAAACTACATTTCTGTCAGTAAGAGGAGCTTGCTGTAATTGAGATGGTAGGGCTTGGTGATAAATTGATTTTGATTAATCGGATTTGGGGTTCAATTCGATTTGTCTGGAACAATATGGATTTTATTTCCCCACTTCCCCCGTCCGCGCCTTCCTCTGGGTTTACATAGCTCAGCTTCAATACAGGGATCGGGGAGGGATGGTACAGCATTAGCCTGACGCAAACGCAGAACGAACAGTCGCTCGTGTGAAAAGCGAACCTGGACTGGGCAAGATTACGGGAGACACCCTTAAAAAAGTAAGAAAGGCTGCCCACTGTCCAGTGCAGTCCCAGGGTCCATAGTTTTAGAAGTGATGCTCCTCATTTGCATGTGTTTGTGCCGCACAGAGAAGAGGAAAGCACCGGACCAGAGCTGACTGCTTTGAGATCACCAACGTCAGATTAAATGTTAGAAAAGTTCAAATCACAATTTTCTGTATTTTGCAACATCTTCGTAGACAGAAGAGGGAAAAATCAGTGCACTGTTAGCATGCTACGGTTTGTTAGCTTTATCGTAACAGAAAAACTCACGTCCTCTGCTCTTCCTTTGCTCCTCCCCTGCTCCTCCCCTGCTCTTCCCTCGCTCTTCCCTCGCTCTTCCCTCGCTCTTCCTCGCTCTTCCCCGCTCGTCCCCCGCTCGTCCCCCCTCTTCCCCTCCTCGTCCCCTCCTCGTCCCCTCCTCGTCCCCTCCTCGTCCCCTCCTCGTCCCCTCCTCGTCCCCTCCTCGTCTCCTGCGCCGTCTCCTGCTCGTCATGCTCGTCCCCTCGTCCCCATGCTCGTCCCCATGCTCGTCCCCTCCTCTTCCCCTGTTCTTCCTCGTCCCCTCCTCGTCCCCTCCTCGTCCCCTGCTCGTCCCCTGCTCTCTGTGTCGCGTTGTGAAGTCGGTGTTGATGTATGACTCTGTTTTTGCTCTGCCAGAGAAAAGGAAATGAAACGTTCTGTCTCAATACAGTAAAAGTGTGATTAAAGGGGCTTCTCAACATTTTCATATGATCCCAGTTACAATATATATATTCTGTAACGGCTGTGATGTAAAGGGGCTGTTTGTATCTGCAGATGTTCTGGTGCGCGGGAGACAGAGGAGGACAGAGATGCAGAGTGCGCTGACACTCTGGCCAGCAGACTGACCCACAGCCTGTTGATGCACACGGCCCCGCAGAGGGCAGTGGTGAACAGGAGGAGGCCTGACAGCAGAGAGTGCAGGTAACCACGTCCACAAGCACGCATTCACAGAACTCTGGTGTGTTCAGTGGAGTTTGTTAAATGATTGTAAAAGGCAACATTAAAGGTAGTTTATGTGGGATTTCTCTTATTATTTCACAAACCGGCAATAAACTTGTTCAAATCCCCAAATAGTTTGATTGATAACAATTGTTACGTTTGGGTCATTCCACCAAATCTGCGCCTTTTTAATAAAATTTTTTTTAAGGTTTTTGGCTCGTTGGTTTATTAGACAGGACAGTACAGCATTTAATTGGAAATGGGCACTTGGAAATCTACGACTAAAACCACTTTGTAATAGAGTTTGATGATGCCCTCAGTGTCTGACCGCTAGTGGCCCCCCAGATTCACTTTTGAGTACTGTTGAACCAAATGAGTTGCTTATTTTCATAAAATGTTGAGGAGCTTGCTCCTTTGAACTGCCAGTGAATGCTCTGTGTGTGTCCTTGTTGCCCTCAGACCCTGGAGAGAGCCAGTGAACCCGTACTACGCAAACCTGGGCTACGCTCGCGCCCCCGCCACCAGTGCAAACGACAGTGAGCAGCAGAGCATGTCCAGTGACGCAGACACCATGTCCCTGACCGACAGCAGCATGTGAGTCCAGTGCAGTGTTCAGGGGAGCGCACAGTCTCGTGACAAAACCCCTGGAACTCTGGGTTTCAGGTTTAGGATCTTTTAAGAAACACACACGCACTACGTTTACCTGCACAGAGAAATGAAGAGTGCGCTAACCAGGCAGCGCACTCTTGAAAGCATTCAAAACTACTACATTTGATTGTGCCAATTTTTAAGCACTTCAAAGCATGAAATTCTATGATTAAGTATCATATTTCAAGTATAATGGTCTTTATATATTTACCTGAGCCTTGTTTTATTTGGAGTTATGATTTGATTTTATATTAGATGATTTCCTATTTTATGTTTTATGTTAAATGTACCCACATGTGATGACTAGGCCTAATAATCTTCCATTCAAATAATATACAATTTTGTAAGATTCATCAATGCATTTTTTTTGCATCCAACACACCTTAACACACACAAAGTATAGAAACTATCAGCCTAATATCGGTTATTGGCCGAAAGTGTTTCCAGTAACATCAGTGTCGTTCTAAAATGTCCAAATCGGTGCGCCGCGATTACAAACCTTTAGTGCAAAATGACTTGACGCACCTGAACGTCTCTCAGCCCTCGCTCACACCCAGTCTGCTCTTTGACCTGCTGTAGTCTGGGACAAGCGTCTGACACAAGACTAGAGGGATGGACGGATTTCATTTTTAAAGGCAATACAGATATTTGGCTTGCTGCTGTTGCGATTTTGATATTTAGATTTAAAAATAATCATAGCGTGGCACACATATCTATCCCAAGTTGAAGTAAAGTTCCCAAATTTACTTTTCACTTAAAACTAAATGACTAACAAGTAATAAAAATAATAATGATGTATTTATCTAGGATAGAAAATCATTTTTTGCATGATTGTCTAAACATGGTAATATTTTTAGCCTATTTACTATTTTACTCATTATTAAATATTATTAAAAATATCGGTGCCAAATGCTTTTTTTTCCTCAATATTGCCCAAAATGGTTTGATATGGGGTATTCCGATACTGGAAGTGGAATATCAGCCATCCCTAGTTTTTTGGCGCACCCTTTGAGTTCTCTGAGCATGTGAACGTAGTGTTACTGGCTTTAACTGAAGCTTTGTCTTTGTTCTGCAGAGATGGGATTCCTCCATACAGGTTTCGAAAGCAGCATCGAAAAGAGATGCATGAAAGTGCCAAAGCAAACGGACGTGTTCCCCTACCTCATATACCTGTGAGTCACCTGTGTACTCTTGAACATTTATCCAATACTGTGAAGAAAATGGCCCAGTTTCACAAAGAGTGTTGGTTACCTCAGAGTTGATCTCCCCCTGAGGCAGACAATGCAGCATTTTCTAGGTTTGGAGTTAGAAAACCTTGACCTTGTTGACCATGACTTTAGTAGAGGACACAAGACTTTATCAATGTATGCCAGAAAAAAGAATGCAACATGGCAACAGTAAACCAGAGGGGGCGGCCATGCCATCTCAGAGGGACAGGAAGTCATGTCATTGCGGTCCACAAGTTGGCTTTATTATCAAATATGTACCTAAAATACACATCAGTGAACTAAATCCACAATTTGGTGTTCTTATCTAATAGTATTGACCAGTTCATATTAATATAGAGATTTTATAAGTACGTTTTCAATCAAAAGTGGGGTTTCTGCAGGGTCTGAAAAGTACATATGAATATCATCTGTAAATAGTAGAATATGGTGGTATTAGTGGACGAAACCATGTAGAGTATAATAGCATGTGTCAGGGACTGGACACTGGACTGAACCATGTGGAGTATAATAACTTGTGTCAGGACCTGAACACTGGACTGAACCATGTGGAGTATAATAACATGTGTCAGGGACCTGAACACTGGACTGAACCATGTGGAGTATAATAACATGTGTCAGGACCTGAACACTGAACTCAACCATGTGGAGTATAATAACATGTGTCAGGGACCTGAACACTGGACTGAACCATGTGGAGTATAATAACATGTGTCAGGACCTGAACACTGGACTGAACCATGTGGATTATAATATGTGTCAGGGACCTGAACACTGGACTGAACCATGTGGAGTATAATAACATTTGTCAGGACCTGAACACTGAACTCAACCATGTGGAGTATAATAACTTGTGTCAGGACCTGAACACTGGACTGAACCATGTGGATTATAATAACATGCGTCAGGGACCTGAACACTGGACTGAAACATGTGGATTATAATAACATGTGTCAGGGACCTGAACACTGGACTGAACCATGTGGATTATAATATGTGTCAGGGACCTGAACACTGGACTGAACCATGTGGAGTATAATGACATGTGTCAGGGACTGGACACTGGACTGAACCATGTGGAGTATAATAACACTCGTATCATGGGGAACTAACACTGACTGACACATTGCAGTCTAATAACATGTGTCAGGACTGGACTGAACCATGTGGAGTATAATAACAAATGTCAGGACCTGAACACTGGACGAACCATGTGGATTATAAAACATGTTTCAGGACCTGAATACTGAACTCAACCATGTGGAGTATAACATGTGTCAGGGACTGACTGAACCATGTGGAGTATAATAACATAGTCAGGGACCTGAACACTGGACTGAACCATGTGGATTATAATATGTGTCAGGGACCTGAACACTGGACTGAACCATGTGGAGTATAATGACATGTGTCAGGGACTGGACACTGGACTGAACCATGTGGAGTATAATAACATGAATCTAGGACCTGAACACTGGACTGACATGTGGATTATAATAACATGTGTCAGGGACTGGACACTGGACTGAACCATGTGGATTATAATATGTGTCAGGGACTGAACACTGGACTGAACCATGTGGATTATAATATGTGTCAGGGACCTGAACACTGGACTGAACCATGTGGAGTATAATGACATGTGTCAGGGACTGGACACTGGACTGAACCATGGTGAGTATAATAAATTGCAGGACCTGAACACTGGACTGAACCATGTGGAGTATAATACAATGCGTCAGGACCTGAACACTGGACTGAACCATGTGGATTAAATGACATGTGTCAGGGACTGGACACTGGACTGAACCATTGGAGTATAATGACATGTGTCAGGGACCTGAACACTGGACTGAACCGTGTGATTATAATGGCATGTGTCAGGGACCTGAACACTGGACTGAACCATGTGGAGTATAATGACAATGTGTCAGGGACTGGACACTGGACGAACCATGTGGAGTATAATAACATGTGTCAGGACCTGAACACTGGACTGAACCATGTGGAGTATAATAACATGTGTCAGGACCTGAACACTGGACTGAACCATGTGGAGTATAATAACATGTGTCAGGGACCTGAACACTGGACTGAACCGTGTGGATATAATGACATGTGTCAGGGACCTGGACACTGACTGAACCATTGGATATATGACATGTGTCAGGAACTGGACACTGACTGAACCATGTGGAGTATAATAACATGTGTCAGGACCTGAACACTGGACTGAACCATGTGATATAATAACATGTGTCAGGGACTGGACACTGACTGAACCATGTGGAGTATAATAACGTGTCAGGGACTGGTCTGATTTCAGAGTTTTCAGAAAAGTTATATTTTCTTAACTTTTTTTTTTTCCTGTGCAGCGCATGTACCGCATGCCAAAGGACATCCATGTGGAGCGGAGCGGTTTGCAGCCGCCCTCATCAGTAAACTGGAGACATGTGCCTCCGAGAGCGAGAGGCTCAGAGAGGCTAGAGGAGAGACTCAAGAGAGTACGACTGGTGAGGAAACAGGAGTGCAGACACACAACCTCTCCACCGACGCACAAACGCTCTCTCACCGAGACGCACAACGCTCTCGATCACACCGAGACGCACAACGCTCTCTCACCGAGACGCACAACGCTCTCTCACCGAGACCGCACAAACCGAGACGCACAACGCTCTCACACCGAGACGCACAACGCTCTCACACCGAGACGCACAACGCTCTCACACCGAGACGCACAACGCTGACAAAGGCACACACACACACAACACTCACACTCACACAGACACACACACACACACACAACACTCACACAGACACACACAACACTCACACAGACACACACAACACTCACACTTGCCTCAGAGCCTGGCCGCTCTTGTTTAACTCGACTTGAAATCAAACGGCTTTCGGCTGTATATTTTTGCTGTTACTATAATGAGCTGCAGTTAGCTTCATTTTAGCCTTGTGTAAATCCAAACTTAAGTGACTCCTTCTTTGGCCAAAAACTGTAATAATTCAGTTCTGTTCATGCATGCGATTCCATTTGCTTATGTCACGTTTATGGTTTGTTGATAATTAAGTTGGTCAAACACATTACTAGTTTGTTTTACCGCTCCACACAGTTTAGCCGCTAGCGCTGCCTGCTTTTGGGGAAAGGTATAGCGTTGTCGGGAACATTCACTTCGCTGTAGTGAGAATGAAGCTTTTACGCAGCGGAAGCACGAGGTTGGTCTGGTGAGAACAAGCCTCAGAGTTCAGGGCTCTGTGGACTCTCCTATCACTGGAGATAAGTTGTGGATGTTTATTGTTCTATCCTTGATGAGGACATGTCCATGTTTAAACTGTTTACACATGATATATGGCCTTAATGGATCCATGTCAGTGTGTAAGTGTGCAGAGTAAAGCAGTTGTGTGTTGTGTGTGCTGAACAGGAAGAAGAGGGCGATGACGCAGACAGCTCTATGACCACCTCCATGTCCTCTCACAGTATACCACTGTCCCTGCCCCCCA